>BMAU01003347.1:0-17470 GCA_019973935.1 Trichonephila clavipes | reverse complement strand
GAGCGTATCGAAAATTTAAAGATTTTTTTAAAAAAAAATAACCGGAAAAGAGAAATAAAATGCTTTCTTCCATAATAAAAAAAATACACACAACAACACTGACATAATTTATGTTTTATTATCTGGCTTTTTCAGTCATCAAATAGCTATCTTTTTGATCCCAAACCAAATTAAAAGAAAAAAAAACATTTTGTTTTTATTTGCTGTATTTCAATGAGATTTTATTACGTTTTTACATAAAATATTACTCGTTAAATGAAAAACGAAATCCCGACCCTGAGAAAATTCTAAGATAAACAATTCACCACTGTAATTATTGAAATATTGTACATTAGTTGTAGAAAAAAAAAAAAGAAGTCATGATTCACTTTTCAGCCAGGCTGCATAGTACGTTTACTAATCATTTGATTGACCTTCAATCTTATGGTATGGTTATTATCAATATTAGTTCCCCCCCATCTTTTATGCGTTTGCTTTTCGCTTAGGGAAATTGTAAATAATTGAGTTTTGCGAAATTTGGAAAAGAATTGATTGGTTTAACATTTCTGTAGGATAATTGAAAAGTGTCTGATTTGCGTCCTTTATTATGGTCTTGTACTTTTGAATCATTTTAGTTCAGTTTTATTGATTTTTTCTCAAATCATCAAAGAATTGAATAGTCCTTGAAAGAAGGTAAGTATACTTTCTATAAATTAAAATATTCACTAGAATTCGATTTGTATCGTGTACAAAATAATTCTAAACAAATGATTGGGGTGACTGAGTCTCCCGCACTACCATTAATGTTAGTATCAGTACGCGCCTGCTACCGGTTAAAAACATTTTGAAGTCTTCTCGCTTTAAATGTTAAAAAGTAACACAATTATTCTTCATCAGATTTTATATTCTCTTTTCATACTTAACATTAATTCTAAATGCTAATTGTGTGAGGCTTTAAATTACAGTTCTTTTTAAACAGTTATTTACAATTATAGCATTTATCTAAAAAAAAAATCATTTTACATTTTTGTATACAATGTCGTGCAATACAGTTTTACTCTTCCTCCTTACAGTTCAGCTATTATATCAAGAATAATGTTTTATTTTTTAAAAATGAACTCGTGCGAAGAGTCGGTGTTTCGCCAGTATACGTTTGATGTATCAGTACTGAAGAAGGTATTTTTATAAATAATTTCTTATATTACTGAATTTGGCCGCAGTAGCCGAGTGGTATAGGTATCGGATCGTGGCTTGCCTTGTCACGAGTTCGAGCCCAGTACCACTAAAGACCCGCCGTGTAGGGCAGCGATGCACGTTAAATCTGTTGAGAGTTGAAACGTTTTCCCGTTGGTGTGGTGTGACGGTTAGGAGAGAGGGTGCCATCTCAGATGTCATCCACGTCACTTGACCATGGTTCAAAATAACGTGGTCCGTCGTCAAAAGCCCTCGTGCAGCTGAACAGTGCGACGTTAATATTCAATCAATCAATCTTATTACTAAATTAAGAACAAGTTTAATAATTATTAGGACTTCCACGGGCTTGTCTTGTAGGAGGAAAGTTTTCAAAGGAAGGTTTTTAATATCAGAAATTGACACTTAAAGAGTTATTTTTCTATATTTAGCTGAGATCTATATTTTGTCTTCAAGGCATCCACTGCAGAAAATCCGGTTTGAAAAAAGGTAGGATGTTGAAAATGGTAATAGTATACGAAGTGCTTTTGTTTTTCAGTACAGAAAATTCCTCATCCACCTCTACCCCAAATTCAAAGAGCGATTTATTACTTAAATTGCCTTTTAATTTTTCACTGGATGCATGAAATCTATGAAGATTTCTTCTTCGGAAGTTGAGAGCCCTTCTGGGTATCTTGAAATAGATCCCTAATCCACTCTCGTGTGTAACTTGCTACCAAGCTGTCCTCATCCAGAAAATACTTTTTAAAATTCTTTGCCAACATAACTAAATGATTTTACATGTTTTAAAAAATAACTTTCACATGTTGTTCTACAGATTTACAAAGTTTTAACACATATCGAAATGGGGCTTTTTCCCCATCATTTACTTCAGTAGTGGTAAATCCCAAAATTTAAGTATTTTTGAGAAGATCACCTTGATTTAATTTTTTGGAATCATGTTCGTTCGTCTGTGTACTTGTTGATTCTTTATTATGGTCGAATGTTTGCTTACGACTTAAAAATGTATGTATGATATTGTTTTAATCTACTGCCGTAAATACTTAATTACCGTGAATTACAATTAACGTGGAAATAAAAAATGTACATTCAAGCTAGATTCGGTAGCTATAGGAGTATCGAGTCTGACCAAAAACTTACTGAATTGTACGAGGAAAAGCATTTTACATGTTTTGCGCAGACGTCCGATAGGTTGCCCAGACTCACGCAAACGTACCATATAGTGCCAGATGTGATGGATATGATAGAGAGCGAAATTGACTAGACTATTTTTCTAATGACATTTGTACTTTGAGAAATGAATGCTGAAGGAAATAAATCTTTAATTAAATACATCATTTTGCGATCTGTTCCAATTTAAAAATTAGAGAAAGAAAAATAACATAATTCTAAGTAATATATATATTTTAAGTAATTTTCTTAAAATATATACAGTCAGGTCTCGTTTTATGCGGTAGATACGTTCTACCGAAAAACGCATATAAAAAAATCGCATTAAAAAAGACATTACTTGAATGGAAAAAGTAGGGGTACGTTCCTTAGTTTTCTAAAATCGCATAAAACCAAAAACAACTAGTTAAAATTAATTTAAAACCGCATAAAAAATTGCAGAAATGAAAAGAAATAGGCTGCATGATAAATTACTTCGAATGTCTGAAAGAAATTCATACAAAAGCTAAAAAAAACTTGTATTCAAACCTTTATTCATTTTATTTTATGGAAAAGTAATACACATAGTTTTACATTTTTAATCATTATCGTTATCTGATAATGGTTTGCACCGTTTGCGAAGTGGTTTCAAATCACCATCAGAAGAGACTGTCTCTGCAATAGATATTTGCGGTTAAGGCCACGGATTTTCACAAATTTCATTCTCGTTCTGTGTAGCTCTTCCTTTTCTGACAATGTAATCAGAAATTAAATTTTGCGATGAGGATTCTTTTATTTTTTTTATATAGTTCACGATATCCAGACATGCAGTTCTGCTGCTCACGTTGTAATTTAGAGGCTCGTTCAGAATTGGGGTCATTAATAAGAAAATGGGGTTCTAATTTACTGCAAGGTTGAAGACCTTCTTGAATGAATTTTCCAGTGAGGGGAGTTGATTTTTCTTCCTCATCATTATCACCTTCTAGACCTACGACGCCGTCTACAGTTAGATCTAAAGTTAAATCAATATCATTGTCACTTAATGCATCATCCGCAAGCAATTCATCTATATCATCGTGGCTGAAGGTATTAAAACCATTTCCTCAAATTTCATGTGCCAAATTAATTATTTCATCTGATAGTGTCGATGTTTCAGTGGTTGTATTGTCTGTCACATATGCTGGCCAAATCTTTTTCCAACAGGCATTTAAAGTTCTAGGTCTTATTTGAGCGGAAGCAGATGCAACATGAATTAAACAATCAAAAATAGAAAATTGTTTCCACACATCTTTTACTGTTAAGGACTTATTTTCTAGTTTATTCAAGATGAATTTGTACGTTGTCTTAATATAATATTTTTAAAAGTTGAAATTATGCCTTGATCTAATGTCTGAATAAGGCTTGCTGTATTGGGCGGAAGAAATACTAGTTGAACATTTGGATGTTCTAATTGTGGATGACTTGCTGCATTGTCAACAATTAATAAAACTTTAAAATCGAGAGATTTTTCCTTCATATAGCTTCCACTTCTGGTACGAAACAATTATTGAACCATTCTGTAAAAATAGCTGTTGTCATCCAGGCTTTCGGGTTAGCCATCCAATGCACGGGCAGTTGTTTTAAATCTTTACCTTTAAGGGCGCGTGGTCTAAGAGATTTATTTATTAAGAGAGGTTTCAACATCCGATCTCCTGATGCATTGCTACAAAGTAATAAGGTGACTCGATCTTTACTTGCTTTATGTTCACTTGCAGTTCTTTTCATCCTTTGTGATGTAAGTACGGTTAGGCAATTTTTTCCAATAAAGTCCTGTTTCATCAGCGTTAAATACTTGATCGGCAGAATAGTCCCCATCTTCAATAATTTTCGCTAGCTCCTCTGGAAATATTTTTGCTGCTCCTTCATCTGCTGTCGCACTCTTCCCTGTTACCTTAATAATATGAAGTGCATTTCTTTTTAAGAACCCGGTTAGCCATCCTTTGCTAGCTGAAAATTCTTTTCCAGGTTGGGAAGGGGAAGTTGATGGTTCTGACTGTTTCATTGACTTATAAAACTGAAGAGCTTTTTCTTGGATTAAATAACCACTTACAGGAATCCTTCTTTGAACTTGTTCCTCAATCCAAATTGCGATGGCTCTTTCCGTTCTTTCTAATAATACATCCCTTGCGTACGATGCAAATTTGGTGCTTAATTTTGTACCAAGAATGACCGATTTTCTTATTGTAGCTTCATTCTTTTTAATTGCTCTGACAGTAGATTCGCCTAAATTAAAAGGTTTTCCAATAGCCGTAGATCCTTCTCCTTTTCCTAAGCGATCTAAAATTGAAATTTTCGTTTCCAACGAAATTGACTGTCTTTGATGTTTTTTTCTCCATTGGGCCAAATAAAATCTTAGAAAAGAAATTTAAAAAAATTACTCTTACGATTTTCTAATGAAAAATAAAACTTTACGACAATCACTTTAAATCCAGAAATCAAAATTTGCTGCTCATTATATTGCAACTTAATTTCGCCACTTATTAAAGTGAAACTTTTATAAAAATGAACGAGGAACCGCTAAGAGAAAATATAATTTCGAAATAATGATATCGTATCGGTATACTACTGAAATACTACTGAAATAACGAATGCGAATCTAAGACTGTCGCAGCCGAGCCACAGACGTAAGCACCAAAAAGATACGGAAATTCTCGGAATACTACGATCTACGTCTCAGTATAAAAAATAATAACAACAAAAGTCTAGAAATGCTTAGAATACAAATCGCAAATGTTTGAAATACAAACCGCACAACTTCAAAATCGCATAAAAACAATCCGCATAAAAAGAGACCTGACTGTATATTACTTAAAAGTTACATATACACAAAATTTAATATACTTATCGTATTAATTTGTACGGTTTATAATTAAGATCGTATTGTAACTTTAGCGTCTCTCTCTCAAAGTGCATTTTTATTGCAGTAAATATATTATTGTTGTACAGGGGGCGAGACAAAAATTATGATTGAAAATTGGGTCGCCAGTATTGAAAGTTTGAGAAACACTGCTTTTAATGTATGAGTGTTGCACAGAGTATTTTATGACTAATTAATTAATACTAAATTAAGAACAAGTTTAATAATTATTAGCTACTTCCATGGGCTTGTCTTACAGAGCAAAGTTTTTGAAAGGAGTTTTAAGATAAGAAATTGACCCTCTGAGTTCATTTTCTATATTTAGCTGATATCTATATTTTGTCATCTAAGCAACCACCGCATTTTGTAATATGTTCCAATTTAAAAATCAGAGAAAGGAAAAATAACTTAGTAATTATCCTATTACTTAACTTTTTTTTGCTTAAAAGTAACATTTACAAAATTTAATACTTATGTCTTGAATTTGTGCGGTTTATAATAAATATTGTTGCTTTATCGTAAAAGTGCATTATTATTGCATTCAGTAAATTATTATGTATAGGGGAGGCGTGATAAAAATTGTGATTGAAAAGGGGGGCGCCAGTATTGAAAGTTTGAGAAGCACTGCATTATAGGCATCTTTTCAGGTTTGTGAACCCTGATAGAAAATATTGTAATATGAAAAGTAATGTTTCGAAAGGATTATTTCATAGAACTGAATGACACGATATTTATAACAACTTGGCGAGAAATTTCTAAAATCTTTAGTTTCTTTAGTTTTTATTTTTCGCTCTAAATGATGTGAAGGTAGTAACAAATGCTTTAGATACTGGGAATCATAATCAGATACATAATCAGAATTGGTCACATGATTTATAAAAAATTCAGCTGTTGAATATCCTTCACAAAAATGTAATGGAAGAAACATTTCTTTAGTTAAGCAAGAAAGAATTGAATGCTATATCTTTTTTCATACAATAGTTTTGGCAAATGTTAAAATACAAGTAAAATAGTTTAGAAAAAGTCTTTCTTTCTGTGATAATTTATCCGTTTTTAAATCTCGAAATTGTTAGCTAA
Organism: Trichonephila clavipes; assembly: GCA_019973935.1. NCBI lineage: Eukaryota > Metazoa > Arthropoda > Arachnida > Araneae > Nephilidae > Trichonephila > Trichonephila clavipes. The sequence goes on along the minus strand of BMAU01003347.1, from coordinate 11,178 downwards.
TACCGGTTGATTCAAAAGTAGTGTGACCAATTTTTAAAGTATATAATTATTTATGATGAATTTCTATCGTTTTAAACTGGTTTTATTTCAAAAATGAAACATTTAAATTACTAGTGGGAGTTAATTACAGTACTCACATTAGATCCTCAAACCCGGAACGAAATTTTACAGCTTTTGAAGAATGGTTGTTCAAATTTTATAAATAATAAAGTATTTAAAAGTCAAAAAAGAAATTTTTCTATTGTATTACTATATAAACTTTAAAAAGAAATAAAATTTGGCTCGCAATCAAAAGCTCCAGGGAAAAACTGTGAATGAAAGGAAGTCCTTAATGAAAAAAAAAAGAAGTTGAAAAAAATTATCGTTGTAGAAAATCCTTTGCCTCAAAAACCTATGGCAAAGCAACTATAGATATAGCAATCGACAATTTATCGTCAGATAAAGAAAATTGGCTATAAAGAAAGTAACTTTTCCAATCTGTCATCAAATGTCTTTTAAGAACGTAGAAAAACGAGCAAAACATTCATGTCCTCTGTATTTAATATTACGCAAAAACAAAGCAGGGATTACTTCTGATGAAGCACTGTTTCATCTGTCCTTCACAAGTGTCAAAGCGAAGGTTCAATATATTTCAAGCAAAAAACTTAGCAAAGATGCAGCTGTTTTGAAAAATGCAAGTTGGCCATCAGGTGTTATGGTACTTACGAAAATACCCTCTCAAGGCTTAACAAAACCATTTTTTGTAGAACAAAGCTTTAAAACTGAAGCTAAATACTATCAGAAAAAATATTTGAAACACTTGATAAAAAAAAGTAAATAGCTTTACCCTCAAGGAAAACTGTTTTTCACCAAGATTCTGCACTAAGTCATACTGCAAAATCAACTATAAGATGACTGAAAGATTACAAAATACATTTTCTACCTCCTAATAAATGACTATCGCTATCTCCTGTCTGTGTTCAATGCGATTATTTTTAATGGGGATGGTTAAAAAAAACCAATTAAATAGACGTAAAGTAAAAGCATTTCAAGGGCTTCAAAAAGCAATTTAAGAGGGAGTTGGAAAAATACCCCAAAAATGACCGAAAAAAACTCTTTTAGCTTAGCCGAAACGCTTACGAAAAGTGTACTGTGCTAGAGAAAACCACACTGAAAATTCCATGTAAATAACTTTATTCACTAAAAAATTACTATCCTTCGAAATTGGTCACATTATTTATGAATCAACCGGTAAAGTCTATTTTCCAATTATGACAATTTCCCTCCTCTAATTTGATCAATATGTAAGAAATATATGCAAGTATATAGATATTCTCCTCGGCCCTTTTCTATAGAATATAAACTAACATACGCGTTAGGGAATTTATAACATACACTCTGTCGCAAAAAAATATATGCACCCAGAAGAAATTGAGCTACATTCACGAAATTTGGTATGCATGTAGTGTATATGAAAATAAACAAATGATTAAAAATTCAGAACAAAATATCATTTTATTAAGCGGTTACAGCTTGCAAAAGGTTAAAAATCAGTAAGTAGTAAAGCCATCTCTGGCAGCTATACAAGCCGAAATTCGGCGTGGCATCGATTCAATTAGATCACTTATGACCCCCTGTGGAAGATCCTGCCATAGTCTTTGCATCTGCGCAGTTAATTCTCCTGTATCTCGGGACGGCTGCAGTTGCCTTCCCAGCGCGTCGCAGACATGCTCTATTGGCGAAAGATCTGGTGACCTGGCAGGCCATGGTAGGACGTCATATCCTTGAAGACATTGTTGGGAGAGTCGCGCAGTATGTGGACGAGCATTATCTTGTTGATAAATGGCACCTGGGCGACTTGATAGCATGGGTAGCACAATCGGCGTTAAAATATCGTCCACGTATCTACGAGCTGTCAAAGTGCCTTGAAGGACCACTAAAGATGATCGTGTGTCCCAAGAAATTGCTCCCCACACTGTCACACCTTGTGAAATTGCTGTATGCCGCTCGACAATAAATGCCGGATCGGACCGCTGGCCGGTGCGCCTCCAGACACGTGTGCGGTGGTCATCAGCACTGAGACTGAATCGGGATTCATCACTGAAGGTGACACGTCTCCCAGTCTGTCACACTCCAAGTTGCCCGAGGTCGGCAAAAATCCAGTCGACACTGCCTATGATGTGGGGTCAGTGGTAAGCGTCTTAGCGGACGTCGGCTCCTCAAGCCAACTTCGGTCAGTCGTCTCCTTATGGTTTCTCTTGATGGCACTGGATGTCTGGAAGGAGGTAAGTGGCGTTGAATCGATGCTAGCGACGTTGTTGGTGCCGAAGTGGCCACTCTTCTGATTGCGCGATCCTCGCGATCATTTGTGTTCCTGGGACGTCCTGACCCTCCGCGACGGTACACTCTACCTTCTGTGATCCACTGTTGCCAACACCGAGCAACTACCATATCGCTCCGACCGAGGTGGCGGCCGATACGTCTATTCGACCAACCTGCTTCTCTGAGGCTTATTATACGGCCCCTATCAAAGTCCGTCAGCTGCTCGTACTGCCGCCGGTTACGTCTTAGAGGCATCCTAAGTCTCAATATCGTCTATCAAAGTCATCAGATTCGTTTGGATAGCCGTACGGCGCTCGTACTCATGCTTTTAAACTCTCCCAGTTGCGCAACTAATATGCGCATAGCACACTTAGCCTTGTCTCATTGGCTTCGAAATTTTAATCATTTGCATATCTCTTACCAGACTACATTCTTGCCGAGTTTCGTGATTGTAGCTTGATTTCTTCTGGGTGCATATATTTTTTTGCGACAGAGTGTATAATACTTCGCTTTTTAAATAATGTTTCGTAGATCGGGGCTCGTGGATTTTATGCTATTAAGGTATCCAACTACGTTCGGAACCGTGATTATTCAAAAGCGTATAAATGGATAATATTTATGATATTTAGTATCACTTAGATTAGAATGCATGTATAAAATTGTTTTAAGGACATTTTGACAAAAAAAAATTACTTAAATACTATATTTCGTCAAAAAATTAACTTAGAATAATCTTTTTTCCAAATGTTCTCCTTTTGTGAAAAATGCTTCTATTCGAATAATATTTTGCCTGTATATAACTCAGACCTCGGTACAGAGGCTCAAGTAGAATTTTTCAAATATATAACTTAGAAGTGGGTTTATCCACGTTTTACGACAACAGAGGGGAGAAATTTTAAGAAAAAAAATGCCGATAATTATTTCAATTGGTTATAACTCTGAAAATTATGTGAATTTTTCAAAAATTATAGTTTAGCCTCTGTACAGAGGTCTGAACTATAGACAGGCAAAATATTATTAGAATAGAAGCATTTTTCACCAAAGGAGATTTAAAAAAAACGTTATTCTAAGTTAATTTTTTGACGAAATATTGTATTTAAGTAATTTTTTTTGTCAAAATGTCCTTAAAACACTTTTATACATGCATTCTAATCTAAGTGACACTAAATATCCTGAAAATTATCCATCATTCAGCTTTTTAAAATCACGTAGTCGGATACCTTAAACTCAAATAGCTAAACAGTTCCTTGTAAGCTATGAAATTCATTGCAGATAAAAATTTGTTAATTACAGAATAAAGCAGCAAAACTTTCAAAATAAGTCTCAGGTTTTCTACAGCACTCAGGCACAACTACCAGTGTCTAATAATAATATATAAATACGAAAGTTTATTCATATAAGAAATCGCGCGATCGTGGTCACTGAAGTCTTCAAAAAACCCAAAAGAAGCCAGAAATAATAACAAAAATACATTTGTATATTACGAACTTCTAGAAGTACCAAAATATACCCGATATTCTAGTCAACCAAAATATTCTTAAGCAAACTATTGAAAACGCAATAGAAAAAAAAAACATACAGTTTTCAAATTTAAATTATTGAAAGATTGCAGGAGATTAATTCCGCAGATCAATATTGTTTCTGGATCTGTTCATAACAGAAATTCCTTGAATTGGAAAACAAGATTAACTAAAAATAGCTTCATTTAGAGACAGATCGATTATGTTTATTTTTCGTTTTTATTCGATTTTAGTTACTGGAATGCATTCTACAATTTTATTGAAAATTCCTTCCTCCGCAAATATTCAATATTTATCATTTCTGATACACAGTAATCAACATATTGTATACAATACATAATTTAACATCTGAATATAGTAAATTTTAAATTTCAAAAAATTGTAGAATAATTTTCTCATTATAGTTTTTATCTCCTTACATGATGAAAATATGGTATAAATTTCTAGAAAAGTGCAAAAAGATAAATAACAGAAGATAATGAGTAAATTTATAATAATTGGACATTGGTATTATTTGACGAAATAAGGACCCGTCAGAATAAAGATAATTGCTACGAATAATTAATTTTATTTCTTTTGATACATTATATATTTAGAGAGGATTATTGAGAGTATAAATTAACATTTAAATATTTATTGGAATGTTTGTATATGAAATTACAGTCGGACCTCTTATTAACGAAATCGCTAAATCCCTCAAAAAAGTTCGTTATTTGGAGGTATATTATATAGAGGTTCATCTTACAATATAATTTATAAACTACATAAAACAAATTTTAAATTAATAAAAATTATATATTAAAAGTAATTATTCACTCTTTTTCAAAATTAATATTTGTTTATTTTGTGCATCTTAAGCATCAAAAAAAAAAAGAAAAAGAAAAACTGCAAGGAAAAAAACCAGAATAAAGAATATCGAAGAATACACTGTATTTTCAATATTAAGAAAATAATTTTTATATTAAAATTGTTGAATTTTATGGACATTTTCTAATCTAAAGCATGCAAGTAATATTAAACATACATTATTTTATAACTGGAACATGGTGACACGAGACAACTCCATTGAGGGTGAAAGGGAATATAGAAGATGTTTCTTGTAACCTAGACAGTGGGGGTTAAAGGTTGCCCTTCTTGGATGAAATATCCAAACCTCTATTGCTCTCGATGAGTTAGGATCTAATCTAATCACTTCAAGATGTATGACCACCATAAAATGAAATGTTCAGAAATACTTTAAGGCTGTTTTCGGTCAATGTTAAAGGATAGGGATGAAACGGCAAAGACATTTGTGGGCAGGAAAAAGCTCCAATAATAATAAAATTTTTTATGGATATAAAGAAAATAATTGTTTAAAGGATAGTGTTTCTTGAATTTTGATTTTTTGGAAAATTACACAGTTTTCAGCATTTTTGCAAAATGAAATTTGACTTTTCTATGTTAAAGTATAGGAGGTGGAAACGCAAAAGACATTTTAACAGAAAAAAAAAAATTTTAGAGTAGAATTAAATAGTATATAAGAAAGCAAGCTTCCCTCTTGGACTAGTGTAACCAGAATTAGGTTTTATGTTTTTCTTAATTAACTTTTTAAAATTTTAAGTTCATTCTGAATTATTTTTTTGGCGTAGTTAGGACTATCTCAAACAGATGGCACCACCATCGTTTGAAAAGCGAATTTATTCTTGGCTACGAATACTTATTTTTGGCGATATCTTTCTGAAATATAGTCGCCAGCTGAAATTATGGTAACTTGCAAATAGTGGACAATGGAAAAGGTTTATGATGTACAGAGATTTAACATCTCAAATCTGACGAACTTTCCGATTTAGGAAAGTTTTAAATATTTTCTGCATGTGTGCTTTAAAAAAAAAAAATCGTTTATAATTATACTGCTTAGATTTTTTTTTTTTTTTTTTTTGTCATTGAAGGAATGTCTGTAAGAATATTTAAATTCTGCGAAATGACTTAACGAAGAATGAAAGAGTATACTTACTTTTTATACTAGATCGAAAGTTGTGAATTAACTCACAATAAGAACACAAGTTACTACTCCTTACTCAAATTAAAATTTTAATCTAGTTATTGTAATGCAATTATTATTATTATATTTATTATTTTCTTTTTTAATTAACAAAAAAAAATTCCCATCGATTTTATATTTGACGTAAAACTTTACCATAAACCATTGGAACAATTATTAACACAAAATATTGTTTTCTAATTTAATTAACAGAAACTTATTTTTTCAATTAATTATGTTCAGATTCTAAGCCGCACCCCAAAATCTCAGCACATTTTTGTGAAAAAAAAGTGTAAAATATATTATCGATATATGATATATTTACGGAATGAAAAGTGGCTGCGATACCCTAGTGGTCAAGGTAACGTACTCGTGGCTGGCGTATCATGAGTTCGAGCCTAGTACCGCTGAAATTCTGTCGTGTGGGGAGCGATGAACGTTAAATCTGAGAGCTCAAACGTCCTCTCATTGGTGTGGTAGTTAAGAGATGGGAGGTGCAAGCTCAGGTGTCGTCCTCGTCACTTGACTATGGTTCAAAGTTACGAGGTTCGTCACCAAAAGCCCTCGTGTAGCTGATCAATATGACGTTTATATTCAATCATTAACTAAACGAAATAAAAAAATAATAAAGGTGAATTAATAAAATGAATAATTAATTTACTTTACCAGCATTAAAAACTTTTTCAGTCTTCGAATCTAAGCTGCACCAGAATTTTTTGTAGCCTAAGCATCGGGAAAAAAATGCGGCTTAGATTCGAATAAATATGGCAATATCGCGACTTTAAAGTCTCTCTATCTTTAAATTTTTGCCTTTTCTATTAAAAAATACTGTCTGGCATTTTCTGTCATTGAACATTTTCAATAACTTGATCAAGTTCTTGACTAAATTTTTAACATAATAGAAGTTGGGATTTTTCTTTGCAATACATTTTTACACATATAAAATTTAGAATTAATGTTAATTCACATTTTATCCATTTTAGTTAAATGTATGATAAAAAATTTTAAGTAGTAAAAATTTTATTATGAATTCTTTTATGGAAAAAAGAAATATGTTGGGCATTACGATATGAACATATATTTATTGCTCATTGGAGTTTTTATTTTTATTACTATAATTAAAATATTGATTTTTATTACTAGTTCATTTTTGAATTAGAAAGTAAAGCATTCAGAAAAAAAGATATATCTGCTGAATAAACTTTTAAAAACACTAATTTTTAAAAAAATTGAAACACTTAATTTTCTAAATAATTAAACGGTGTTTTCATTTTTTAAACCAAATATTCATAATTTTTAATTTTGGAAGACTTTTAAAATGAATGATTTATTTTATAAACGAAGGAAAAATATAACTGTTATAATTAATAATGTTTGATTTTTTTATCTCGTAATTGTGGATCAAATTGCTCGATTTTCAAATGTTAAAAAAAGTTTTACATTTCTTATTTTTTTCCATTCATTTTCTCAGGAAATATCATAATCAGTTAAGAGCAATTTATACCTTTTTTTCGGGGGAGATATTGAATCTATCCACTAGAAAACTTAAGTCAATCTAATTATTACAAAGCTATTTTACCATAAATTATTGTTTAAAAACAATCTGTTACTCAGTATAATCACTATATGATAAATTACTTTGCCGTTTTGTCAGCCACAATACCGTTTAGCGTCCTTTCAAAGGCATCTCGTCATGTCATGAGGTCAACATCTCATGGTATTTTTCAAGCACTTAATGCATTCTTTTAATTTTAAATTTTTTATTTCTATTACTGTCCTTAAAAAAAAAATTTTTACTTTTAAGTACTATTATTTAAAAAATGTAAGAGTCATAACAATCGAAATCCTAATGGCGAGAGGTTATAGCTCGGAAGAGCTAAGTACTCTGGTCATCCACCCCACGATGTATAATATCTCATGGGAATTTCACTTCAGAGGGGACCGGAAAACACTTGTTGGTCGAAGTCTTTAGGAAAGAAAAGTACAAAAAAGCAATAAAGTTTCAATTTCTTTCCTATGTACTAAAACAGAAAGAGAGGAAGAATAATTTATTTGGATTCCTACATAGAATGAAACTATTATTTTGTTACCAAATATGCCCAAAAAATTAAACAATAATGCAATTTTCTTTGATTTAAATATAATGTTAACTTCAAATTGAAAAATTGTTATTGACATATATTCATTAAATAAACATAAATTTCTTAGAAAAATAAAGGCAATGTTTATATATTATATGCTTGATTAATTGTGCTTGATAATTAATTGCCAGCCTATTTTCTCTCCCTTATAATGATATTTTAATCATTCTCTAAAGTTATAAAAGTAAATTTTAATTTCAAAATATCTTTTTCTTTCTTTCTTCCTTTTTTTTTTTTTTTTTTTTTGCTGAACATGAAATAATTTTGTAATGCTTATTTTCATTTACGTACCATTTCTTATAAAAATATTTTATATGTAAAATAATGGTCAAAACCATAATTAACCAGTTTTTTAATGAAATAGCTGCATACTATCTTAGAAAAATATCAAAATTGATAACCTTTAACTTTTTAACATTTATATATATATATATATATAACATTTATATATATATAAATATATATATATATAAATGTTATATATATATATATATATATATATATATATATAACTACTTTTTAAAGAAAATTCTATTCAAAATTGTTTCCCTTAAACCTTTAATAATGTAATACAGGTGTAAGTGTATAACCTAATTGGAAATTTCTGAAACATTTTTTTTTTTTTTTTGTACATAAGAACACTTTATTTTGTAATACTTTTAGAAACATTTATTATTCCATTATAAAATATTAAATCGTTTTTCTTTATATGTAGTGCCTACTAGATTGTGAACATTCCATTGTTTACTGTACCGGGACCAACAAAACAAATTTATTCACGTTAATACATTGCTTTTGCACAACTAAATCGTTTTGTAATGGAAAATGAACTTTTTTATTTGTGGATAAAAACACCTATAATCAAGGAGAGCGAACAACTTATTGACATTTTTAAAAGACATTTGACGGTAAAATCTATATTAAAAACAAGAACAGCTCCTAAAATTTAGATTGCAAAATACATAGGATTTTTTCCATAGTTAGAAATGAGTAAAGCATTCATAACAAATTATCAGAATCCATGAGTCGAAAAAGTAAGAAAGCCATTTTAGATCTCTCATGGTCAAGATTCAACACTATTTTACTCCCCCGCCCCCCAAAAGAACAAGTATTTCGTTTCTGTCGTAAAGACTGTGGCCCTCTTCCCCTTGCAGAGAAAGGGGGAGGATTCTATTGAAGGAAGTGCGCTACACACACAGAGAGAATTTTTTTTTCTTGCCTTTTTCGAAATCAACCAAAAGCGGAGAGCAGAGTGCACACGATCTTCTCTTTTTCAAACAATCAAAATCTCACCAGCAATGACATCCAATAATTCACAAAATAGCTATAAATTTATGTTTCAAGATATCTTTCCGATTTTTTCGAAATTTCGCAATTGTCCATAATTCTGGAGATCTTCGTATAATAAGGACCATTATAAATTTATCATCTTCCATGCTCTCAATAATTGACACATTTGTTGAGTAATTCAGGGTACCACTGAGAATTGTACCTCTCAGAAAAAGAACAAGTATTTCGTTTCACAGTCGTAAAGACTGTGGCCCTCTTTCCCCTTGCAGAGAAAAGGGGAGGGATTCTATTGAAGGAAGTGCGCTACACACACAGAGAGAATTTTTTTTTTCTTGCCTTTTTTTCGAAATCAACCAAAAGCGGAGAGCAGAGTGCACACGATCTTCTCTTTTCAAACAATCAAATCTCACCAGCAATGACATCCAATAATTCACAAAATAGCTATAAATTTATGTTTCGAGATATCTTTCCGATTTTTTTTCGAAATTTCGCAATTGTCCATAATTCTGGAGATCTTCGTATAATAAGGACCATTATAAATTTATCATCTTCCATGCTCTCAATAATTGACACATTTGTTGAGTAATTCAGGGTACCACTGAGAATTGTACCTCTCGTGAAATAGGTTGCCAACCCCTGTTCTATTGTATAAAAGTAAAATTGCATCATACTGTTTGTTCATTAAAACGTGAAATTTAATTTTTCATTTGCTTTAAATCTACCTATTCTTCCTTTAAAAATCATTTGTTCAGGAAAAATTAAACAGTTTCGTTCTGTACATCATTTATCTAGAGAGATTGATCGACAAACTGTGTTCCACGAGTCCCAATAAAAAAATGGGAAAAGAAAAATTACAAATATGTATGCAAAATGGATTTATGTTCTCATGAAATTCGGTTAGCCACAACTATCTAAAGATCTTTTTTAACTTTTATTGTAATATAATAAATGAATTTTAAAACTTTATTTTTATGCAGTAGATTGTGAATATACTATTATTTGCTATCCCGAGTTCCACGAAGTAATTTTATACTAGTTAGAGTACAATATTTTGAAACCTTTTACATTTGTGGGGAAAAAAAACACCTATAATGAAGAAGATAAAAATTTATCGACATATGAACAGATTCGATGCTAAAATTTAAATTTAAGCTAGAAATTCTATATCTTAGGTTACCAATTCATGCCATATACGCAGAATTTCTCACACAGCTATGAACATTTTCATGCCATTCAAAAAAATGTATTTAGAAAGTGAAAAATACTTTTAACGCGATAGGCAACAAAAACAAAATACAAAAACGAATTGAACACGGAATATGAAATGCCACTGCAGATAATTTCAAAAGCTTATACGTCGATAGTTTGTGTAAAAAATTGTGAACACATATCTCAGTTACTAAGTATAATGCATGCGTAGGTGACATTTGGGTCACAAATTTATATTATCAATGAGTAAATAACATTAAAATTACATCATAAAATTTTTAAATAAAAAAATATAATATTTTTAAAATTGTCTTTTACATATAATATCAAAAATATGTTTATCTATATACTTTAAATATTATTTTAAGATATATTCCCTTCAGCGAGGAAGGGGGATTCCTCGAAAACATGTTACAGTTCTAGGGATTCCAAGAGTTGAAAAAGTTTGACGATTGACCAATGTCCAGAAATGAAAAAGTCTTTCATGGTCAAGATTCACTCTGCTGTTTTAACCCCCTCCCCCCGAAAAAGAAAAAAAAAAGAGCTAACATTTATTTTACCAGTTTTACGACTGTCACCCCTCTCTTCGCCCCCCCCGCGTGTTCCCTTTCGCTGAAGGGGGAAAATTTCATTGAAAAGGTTACCCGAGAGAGAAATTTATTGCCCATCTTGGGAGTCTTGAGACAAATATTTGTGC
>BMAU01003345.1:0-18549 GCA_019973935.1 Trichonephila clavipes | reverse complement strand
CCCCTTGCATAAGTTTTTGATGAGTGTGAATACATATGATGTTCAAGTGGAAAAGTTAAGAGTGTATTGTGCTTATTCAAAAGTGTATGTGTACACGTCTTTTGATCTTAAAAAAGCGAAACAGAGAAAAAAAGAAATGATGGAAAAAGCATAAGAGGTCGTAACCGACTCACCCGACATTTTAATATCAAAAATTCAAAGATGTTACAGTATGGCTATTAGAAATAATATCAATGATCTACGCAGCATAAAAACCTCTGTTTGGTTTGTTTATTTTCATCTTCTGTCTTCAAAAACGAGAGCCCTCAACATGGACTGTATCTTGCGATTATAAATGCCTGGTGCAAGTTTCAAAAGACAGAAGCTGAATGTAACGAAAGACACTATGATTATAAACACATACACCATAATGAATTAAATGAAGTCAATTTTTAGAGCTCTAGGGGATCTTATGTTATTAAGAAAGTGTTTATATTGAACCCACAGAGCATAACTCAGAATCCAACTGAGTCAGTTAATAGCACCGTGTGGTCAGTGATTCCAATATATATATATATAATTAAAAACTCGGAAATTAGGGGTAAATTGACTAGTGCACAGTTCAATATGAGTCACGTAGAAAAATTAATGATCTTAAAACATTGTTATATTGAACCAAGTTATAACTGTGTGTCGTGGTTCAAAAAACTAAATACACGTAGGATTTGTGAAGCCCAATGAAAGCATCTTAATATCCCCAAAAAAGGCTATATTGTAAAAAAAAGTCTTTTATATGAACAGAGAGTTAAAAAAAGGCTTCATATGCTTCTGGAAAGTACTAAAAAAAGTAAATGCTCAGAAAATTTAAAAATTTTACTTTAAAGCCTGTTTTCTCAAAATGCAAATTTTTTCAATTTATGTACCTTTTTCTAAAAAACTACTTTTTATATAATCCTAAAATTTTCTGTGAGCAGGCATTTAACATTTTAATGGAGGGAATTAGATATATCTTGCAAATTGTTTTAGAGATATGACTTTTTTAAATTAAATTTTAGGGAAAAAATTGGATAATTTTAAAAAATTCATAATTAATTTACTTTTTAACAATAAAACAAAACCCTTCGTTGAAGTGTTGTTGACAGTACACATAACCTACCGTAAAATGTTTATTTATGAGAAGTCAGCAGTTCCTGAGCAAAGGGTACATAAACTTACGCAATTTAACATGGGCTCCTATTTAGGTGCCAGGCCCTCTTAACACGAAAAAATACTTCAATCTCTTTAGAGTTTTATGTTAAAAAACCTTTAATATAAAATTTTTAAAATTGTAGCTACAAAGTACAAAATAAGATCAATGGAAACATGGAGTACTTGTGCAAATAACTGTTTTGTTGTCAAGTTCCTTGTAAAGATTGTTTTTTTTCAGGTATAGAAGTCTAAGTTGGCATTACTTTCCAAGATGGCGACCGATTTAACAGCTGTCATGTGATTTATTCTCAGTTTGGTTTGGCAATTCATCAAAACGATCATCAAGCAAGGCGTACATTCGTCGAATGGGCCCAAAACGAGATTGCCGTTGTACCTGATTTTCATAAGCGAATTTTGTTTAGCGATGAAGCGCACTTCTGGTTGAATGGCTACATCAACAAACAAAACTGCCGCATTTGGAGTGAAGCTAATCCACAAGTGTATGTCGAAACACCGTTACATCCAGAAAAACTGACTGTTTGGTGCGCTTTATGGGCTGGTGGAATCATTGGTCCGTACTTCTTCAAAAACGATGAAGGCCACAACGTTACAGTCAATGGTGATCGGTATAGAGCCATGATTACTAACTTTTTCATTCCTGAATTGAACAATCATGATGTACAGGAGCTGTGGTTCGAACAAGACGGCGCAACATGTCACACAGCTCGTGCCACAATCGATTTATTGAAAGACACGTTTGGTGACCGCCTAATTTCACGTTTTGGACCTGTGAATTGGTCTCCAAGATCTTGTGATTTAACACCGCTAGACTATTTTTTGTGGGGCTATGTAAAGTCAATGGTCTTTGCGGATAAGCCATAAACGCTTGACCATTTGGAAGACAACATTCGCCGTGTTATTGCCCATATACGGCCACAAATGTTGGAAAAAGTCATCGAAAATTGGACGTCCAGATTGGACTACATCCGAGCCAGCCGTGGCAGTCCTATGCCAGAAATCATATTTAAAATGTAATGCCACAAGATTATCTTTCGAATAAAAAAAATTCATGTCAATCGAATAATACATCGTTGTTTTATTGCAATTTAAAGTTCTATAACTCTAAAAAAAACACCCTTTACTTTGAGAATCTTTATTATTAATTTTCTGAAATGCAATGCGCCTCTTAATTCTTTATTAACATTCACAAAAAATACACAAGAACTATAGGCAATTCTTAATTATGATCAAGTGACACTTGAACCGACACTAACATTAAATCTGAATTTTTATTACAAACATTTTTCAAAAAATAAAATTATATTTGCCATTGTTCTAATTATTCCTGGGTATGCTGAAACATATGATAAATGATTTCCAGTGACTAATAAATGTGATGAATGGTAAGGTAGGTGTTTCACATTGCACTGTAAAATGGGAATATCCTAAAACTCTTAAATGTTAGCACCTGCCACTTTTTAAATAGGTTCAGTTTTCACATGTTTTTATTGCCAAACGATTGGGGTTCCACTATGCTGATAAATATTTTAAAAACTTTACTGGAAACAGACCTTCAGATATGCTAAAAAAGTATCTTAACTGGAGATAATAACAAGGAAAGAGAGATTTTCATTTTCAATTTCTACTATTAGTTCACTCTCTCCCTATATACACTGCTGTGTATAAAAAATGCAACACCATGAAGGAATCATCAGAATTAAATGAATTTTGCAGCAACTATCAATTATAGGATGTTCCGTAAAATAGTAAAGTTTCAGAGCCACCACGCATGCGTGGCGTGCGCAGCGCCCTCTGAACTGACGCTGAAAGCATATAAACAGAGGGCTGCAGCAGGACCGTTGAAAATAGTTACCGTAAAATCCGGCGTATAACGCGCACTTTCAGCACAAAAAATACGATCCAAATATAAGGGTGCGCATCATACGCCGGGTATAAAAACAATAGCTTTAAAAATAACAACAGAGGTGAGCGTAAAAAAAAGAATAATAACTTCCACACATATTGAAATACTGTCTATTTAAAAGAAATGTAATGCCTTATGAACTAAAAGAGTTGTAGCTCGAAAGTATACTATTCTTTCAAAAGTCTGGAGTAATACCTCGAATAAACGACTTCAAAACATAAGAGTATTGTATACTAACATTTCAGATTTTTTCGTAAAAAAGGGGGTGCGCGTTATACAGCGAATATACATAAAAATTAAAAAGTGCTGCTTGAAAAAGTATAGGTGCGCGTTATACGCCGGATTTTACAGTGATGATTTTTTTTTAGTGCGAACGTTTAGTGAGACCTAAGTATGCCTCCACGACGAAATAAGGAGAAATTCCAACAACTTACGGAGTTTGAACGGGGGAGGATTATCGGCCTTCGAGAAGGAGGATTTTCCTATCGCGCAATAGGAGCTCGTGTGCAGCGGAACAGTTCCACAGTGATGCTAGTTTGGAAGCAGTGGACCGACGAGCACAGAACTCGAAAAACTGGCAGTGGACGATGGAAGGTGACGTTTATTTTGGCTTCAAATATATTTTTTTAAACTTGTTGTGGATGACACTTGATGTTCAGTTGATACAGTTTTTTCAAATATTATAATTCATCGATTAAATTTAATTAACTAAAATAAAATTTTTATTTGTTAATCTAAGTAGGAATTCAACTTTTTTTTAAAAAATTTATATTGCTTGTGTGTTTTTTATTATTACAGTAAAATGTCGTTTATCCAAATCAAGTGGGACCGGACACCGTTCGGATACGCGATTGGTCGGATAACCGAAACCCGAATGCGATCCGTGCAGGCAGTGTATGAAACCGGACACTATGCAAATATTGAAAATCATTACATGCGGGAAAAATGCTTGAAGAAAAAGTAAAATAGGTGCAAACTGTCGCTATTTTACCTTTATTGAGAAAAATAATCACTTGTTTTTTGCTGTACCATTGTACACCTACGTTTTTTCGCTGCAAGGTCTCTGATTCTCTTGAGAAGCAGTACTCGAATAGGACAGCACTCTTATAGTTGTTCGTACCACTCCATAGCTGTCTCTAACTCAAAAAACGCGTCAGCATATTATGGACCCTTGCTATTTTGGTTGTTGTTGTTGTCCTCGTCTTCATCCGTTTCATTGTCGACAGGGTCCGATTCTTCTTGCACGGAAGTCACAACCTCGTCATCATATAACATTTTCAATCCACAGTCTTCGCCTGTGCTAGAGACGCTTCACTTTCTCTCTTCGCGAGACTTTTCAATATTTCAAGTTATGTCTCTATGTTCAAGACGTTGCGCTTCCGTTTTGAATTCGAAGCCGTAGTAGATCATAACTCAATTAAAGAGCACGTATACACCCCCCTCACTTGGAAACAAACTGACTTAATATTTCGCGCAGATGTTTACCAAATCATGCAACTGAAATTCCCAAATATCCATGACATTGGGTTCTCCAGTTACTTTTGACCAAACGAAACAACTGTTGAGCTTTGCACTGTTCGAAAACGTTTTCATATACAGAACATGTAGTTGACAAAAAAAACTAGTCCGAATATTTGACGCTCCGGGTAATAAACGTTCGGATAAACAACGTTCTACTGTATATAAAACTCATTGTTCACAAAATTACAGAAAATGTTACTTACGAGCCTTAAATTGTTTTGGACTTCGGTATTGAGTTTGTAATTGATGTAAGCACCAGCGGAGATGGATGACATGTCGACCATTTCCGAATTACCCAGTAACTTCAAGGTGACGTCTTCGATGAACGTATTCACTAACCTATCAAGAAAGATAAATTTGAGTTAATTAAATAATTTTTGATATTCCTGATTAACGAAAACCTGTAATTTTACCATTTGGAAGTCTTTTAGGAGAACTTTCGAGTATACCTGATAACAGGTAACACTCCAAACTGAACTCCCAAATGTACCATATTATTCCAGATCAGTGGTCTACAAACTTTTCAACACACGGAACCCCTAGAACTAGAAAGTGTTTTCGTTGAACCCCATTCTATTTACATACTTAGCAGAATACACCTCAAAATAATATTTAAAGTAGATTAACATGCTATAGATACCTTATATAAAGGCAATTAAAAAGTATTGCATTTATTATTAAAAAATTTCAATCTAATTGTTTTAATATAATTTATTCAATAATAATATACAAATTTATGATTCAAATATCACCTACTCATGCATTTTATTTAGTAACTGGGATATATGCTTGATTTTTTTCACACAAATTGTAAGTCAATCCGCATTACATAATCCGAATTTTAATTTGTTTTCATACTTCGTTTTTGTAGCCAATATATTTCTCTTACACACAATGTTCTGAATGGCCTTAAAATATTTATAGCCGTGTGAGAAATACTGAGCATTTTGCATGAGTTAGCAACCTAAAATTTAGGAGCTTCTCTTGCTTAAATTTAGATTTTAACAGCGAATCTGTTGATATGTTGTTTCTCTCCTTCATTACAGGTGTTTTTATTCCACAAATGCAAAAAGGTACATTTTCCATTAGAAAACTATTTCGTTTTGAAAGACATTGTACTAACTGACGAGCATAAAAACAATAGAATATTCACAATCTAGTAGGAATTATATAAAAAGAAAAAACACGCGCATTTTAATATTCTTTGATTATATCATAATAAAAGTTTAAAAAGTGTCACAAAATACAATTATTAAATTTAAATAAAATTTACCATTTTAATGAATAGGATGAACTTTAGATACTTGTAACTATACGAACTTCATCGAGAACGTGAATCTATCGGGTTAGAGGGAAAGTTCTGCCGTATTTTAAAGAAAATATTTGAATGCATTTATAAAAATAAGTGTTTAATATTAATCAATTATATATGCTCCATTATTTGTTACAACTTGTTGCTATCTTTCACACACAGGTAACATATAAATTTCTATTTAGTAGAAGTTCTCGTGCTTGGAGTAAAAATAGTCAACAACTGCCTTTGAAACACTTTCAAAAGACTAGCATTTTTTTCCGTTAGATAATTTTGCAGAGATTTGAACAAGTAATAATCAGAAGGTGCAATGTCAGATGAATACGGTGGGTGACCAAGGAATTTACATCCTAACGCATTCAGTTTTTGTTGTGTCACCATTGGAGTATGCGGTCGAGCATTATCGTGGTGAACCACTATTCCTTTTCTGGACGCTAATGCTGGCCTTTTTTCTTTGATAGCTGCATTCAATTTATCCAGTGATTGCAGTACAGATCCGCGCTGATGGTTTTCCCCTGTTTCAGGAACTCGTAGTACACTGGACCTTTCCTGTCCCACCACAAACAAAGCAGTACTTTTCGTTGATGGATACTTGGTTTTGGAACTGTTGCTGTTCCTGGTTTGCAGTGTAATTTTTTCTCTTAATATTCTCGTAAAGAATCCCCTTTTCATCCCCAGAAATCCGCTTGTCCAAAAACTGCTCCGCATTGTGTCTAATCAGATGTGATGAACACATTCTTACACGATCAGACAAATTCTTTTCCAATAATTCATGTGGAACCCAAACACTTCGCTTTAACACAAACCCAAGAGATTTAATGTGATCTCCAACAGTTGTATGATGAATGCCGAACTCTTCTGGAATTAAATGTGGATTATTTTCCAACATGGATCGTAAAACATCATTATCGATCTTGGATGGTCATCCAGATCGATCACTTTCTTGGAGGCTCAGTACATGCAACCGATGCGTTGCTTCCTTTTTGGAATTCATACGAAATGCAATGTCGTAAATGCACTTTATCTACTGACAAGTTTTTCACATTAAATAATAAACGGTAAAAAAGGACTCCTTTTATATTATACAGCGGATAAAGAAACAAAAAAAAAATCCGAATGATTCACTGGCCAGATGTTTTTTTTTTTAAATTTACAACAAAAATCACCTTCCTATTTAAAATATGACTAAACTTTCCCTCCAACCCAATATTTTGTATCTATTTTGTATGAGTTTCTTTTCGATTTTATTATTGTGACTTGTGAAACCCTTAAGTATGCCTTGTGGAACCCAGATTCGGCGGAATACAGTTTGAAGACCACTGTTCTAGATAAAGACATGAATTATTCTGCTGTGGCGACAGAATAATCTTTTTTCGCCAGCTGAACGAGCTATAGCAATGTTGAACTGCGATAAGTTGGCCATGAACGCTGTGAAACACATTAAGAGGTCCAGCACGTGAATTTTTGAAAAATTGTCGATTTTGACTTTTTTACATTTTTTAAAAGTTCAAACAATTTTGCTTAAAATGATATATTATATATTGAAATACGATAATTAGAAGTATTTTTATTTTTTAAAAGGAAGCCACTCTCAAAACAAATTACAAATTACACTCTCATTGACAAGTTACAAATTCTTACTTTACAGCCTCTTTTCTAAAAATAGGCGTTGAATATGCGTTCCCTTTTGGGCTTCTGGACTGTAAAACAGTCCTCAATCCCATGTCGTGAGAGTCTATGATGCTGGGCATGGCGAAAGTGGTGTTTTCCATTCTGCTGAGTGGCATGATGGCGATTGGTCGAACGATGGAATCCGGGATTGCAATATTTTTTCCGTTATGTACTTTTTCTCAAAAACCAATTAATGTAGGGTCCTGAAATTTTCAGTGAGCATACTTTCAAAATGTTTACACATTTTAATGGAGGGAATAAGATATATCTAGCGAACTGTTTTAGATAATGTATTTTTAAACTAAATTTTAAAGAAAACATTTTGGTATTATTTTAAAAATTCATAATTATTTTAATTTTTAGCAAAAAGACAACCCCCATTAAAGTATTATTGATAGTACATATAACCTACTGTGAAAATTTCATCTATTAGTTGCAAGAAGTTTCTGAGAAAAAGGTACACAAACTTACACAATTTAACATGGGCTTCTACGGAAGTGCCGGACCCCCTTGAGGTGCAATTTCGTCAAACACAGGGGTGATGTTTACATACAATGAATGTAATGCACGTTTCGTTCAGCATTGACATTCGTTTCATTAAGAAGAAACTGTGAAATATCACTTCTTTTGACTTATCTCACTAAAACTGTCTAGCAAAAAACCACACAAACAGAAAAGAAGTACTGTTTGGAATAGGGATGGGCAAATAGCGGCCCGCATGCCCCACGCCACTGGCATAGAACTTTTTTGTGGCCCACTAAAACAGTCTGAAAACAAAATAGACAGAAAATGTTTTCTATATTTGGGTCAAAAGTTATTTGTGGACAAAGTTTTTTTTTTTTTTTGCATGAAGATCAACAAGAGTAAATATAGAAAGATGCAAATTCGCTCACATCAACTTACAGGGTGCGATGAGAACAAGCAACCTCACACCTGATTTCAAAACTATTGTAGGAAAGAGTGATAGTCTACTGCTAGTTTGATATCACAGGGCATGGCGCCAAGCACTGCTTGCCGAGATAAAGGAATCACGCCAAGCGGCGCTTGTCGCTGGAATGGAATCAAAGATGGCGGCCTAGCGGTATCAAATCGTCAGGAAGATAATTTTAAAAAATTGTTTTGAAATACACTGAAGTATTTTTTAAAAAAAGAATATAAGAAGAGATTGAGAATAACCAAGATCTATCAATAAATAATGAATAACAAAATATAAAAAGTTACATGTACTAATAATATTATACAGTATATAATAATAATCTTATAATATAATTTAATAGTAATTATACATAATATTCTTTAAGCATGATTTAATAATAATTATTATATATAAAAATAATCATATAATGCAATTATATGCATAGTAATTATAAAAAAAGAATAATCTTCGTATTGTAATATATAAATTATACATAAGAAAACTCATATAACGTAATAATTATAAATAAATAACACAATAATAATTATAAATGAATAATATAATGATTATAAATTAATAATAAAATAATAATTATAAATAAAGAGCATAATGATTATAAATAAATATAATAAAAAAACAATTATTATAAATAACGAATAATATATGTGTGGCAGCCAAAGCCAAGCAGAAAAAGCAGAGAGAAACACAGAGGTGCGCGAGCAGGCGTTACCTTCTGCATATCATTGTCAAACTTATCTACCTTTTTAATTAATTTTTATTAAGTTTTAAAATAAAATAGAAGAAAGACAAACGTCTTGGACCCCTTGTTGTCTCCCACAAATTATGGGGGCTCGGCCGCGATCGATAAAATTTCGATTTTGAACCAAAGTCTGGACAATGAACAAAAGCGTCCGTGAAGGAGACGCTCCGCCATTTTTTGGAAACTTCGTTCAACCTGAGAAGAGGTTTGAACTCTCAGCATGAATACTCCGCCTGTGTAGAGGCCGGGATTTGGAAACTTCGTTCAACCTGTGTAGAGGTTTGAACTCAGCATGAATACTCCGCCTGTGTAGAGGCCGGGATTGATAAAATTTCGATTTGAACCAAAGTTTGGACAGTGAAAAAAAAAAAACGGCAGCGTCCGTGAAGGAGACGCGCCGCCATTTTTTTGGAAACTTCGTTCAACCTGTGCAGAGGTTTGAACTCAGCATAAATATTCCGCCTGTGTAGAGGTTGGAACTGTTGAATAAAATAACCTGTGTAGAGGTGTATTTTTCAACGAACCCTCAAAATTCCGCCTGTGTAGAGGTTGGAACTAACTCAGTGTGAATAATCCGCCTGTGTAGAGGCCGGAACTACAATTTCAAGATATAACCTGCGAAGAGGTGTCAATTCGAACAATTTCAACTATATTACCTGCGAAGAGGTGAAATCAGTGAAATCAACGTTTTTCTTCAATTATTGGATACATCGTACGTGCGAGCAACAAGGGAGCTAGAAAAAAAAGGTAGGATCTTTCCATATTTTTCTAAAATGTATAAAAACGCTCTTAAAGAGGATCTCATAAGAGTTGTTGAGGATCTAGACGGTACTGTGAAGAGTACGGACACTATAGTTAAACCAAAGACTAAAATTGAGAACAGTAGTACATTTGAAAGTGATCCAGATTTCGTTAAAACTTTAATTCAAAACTGTATAGATGAGAGAGTATCGCGAAATGAAAGACAGGTAACTTTAGAAAAACAGAAAATTGAACTGGCTAAACTACAGTTAGCAAAATTAGAAAAAGAAGTCGAACTTCAAACGGCTAAAAATAAAGCATTAAGTTTAAATCCTGCAGCTAAAGTCGAAGAAAAACAGCTCGAAACTTTAAATAAGGAAACCGCAATTCATATTAGCATTCGAGAAGCAGAAGATTGGTTTAGGCCTATTGATTTAGCTAAAGAGTGTGATATTTATATTTCATCTAGAAACGGATCACATAAAGAAACTCCTATTACTTATGGATATACCCAAGACCCCTTTAAAAATAGATCACGAAACTTTAAACCAGAGATTAAAGAGAACTATCCCCAAAATCTTGAAAGAGAAAATAAAAATTGCTATATATGCGGTGATTCATCTCATTACGCAAGAGATTGCCAGGAGCGTTTTAAGCCTAAAGAATCCCACATCCATAATAGAATAAACGTGAATACTTTAAAAGTCGAGAGCGAAAAACAAAATAGCGATGAGATCGCAAATCTTCAATACGTAAACATTTTTGTGGAAAATCAGCCCGTAACAGCCTTGATCGATTCAGGTTGCCAGATCCCAGTTTTAAATTCCTCACTAATTAGAGTGCAAACACCTTCCGAAGAGATCATAACATTAAGCTCGTGTTTTGGCGAACAGCGTATGGTAGAAGTTAAACCCATAAATATTTTTCTCTTGATCAACACTCTACCGGTCTAAGTGTTCGAACGGCAATATCACCGACCTTGACCGAAGAAATTATTATACATCCCAGTGTATATTCTGAAATAAAGAAACTAGGCCACGCAAAGAGCGATGTTTTATTGAATGAAAGTGAATCCTCTTTAGGTGCTTATGCTTATCCTAGTGCTGTTTATATTTCAAATGTGATAGAAAACTCTAGTTATGATTTGTCACATGTTAAAAACTTTAATACTAGAAATGATTTGAGTTCTCTAATTAAGGATTATAAATGTAATAAAATTAAGAGTACTAAGTTAAAATTGAGTATTATAAGAGAAAAATGTTCTGATATAGTATTGTGTAAGAAAGTAAATGGTGCCATGAAAACGAGTTCCGTGAACTTCAACACCCCTTCACCTATGGAGAGTAAACATCGACGGTTTGCGTTGCTCCGAAAAATCTTCCAACCCTGGCAGTGGAAACGGAGGAAAAAGAGAAATCGTTTTGAACAGACGTCCAGAACTCTAGAGAGGAAAATATCGATGCGTTCAACCAAAGATCAACTTGTTAAAAAAGACGTTCTTATGCCTGTGAAACACAATGTGTGTGTGTTTTCCTGTGAAACTTTCCTGGTGTCGAAGAGATGCCTTCACATGATGGAGAAACTGTCTAGTTCAGAAAAATTATGATATGTTAAATCTCTATGTATTTGTCGTATAGTCCTTGTCTGTTCCGTCTTTTTTGTATGTTTCAGATTCTCCTCTGGTCTCGATGAAAAAGGAAAAAAGGAAGACGTACCGCTGCGGACAGCGTACAGTCAGGCTGGCCGATTGTGGCAGCCAAAGCCAAGCAAAAAAAGCAGAGAGAAACACATAGGTGCGCGAGCAGGCGTTACCTTCTGCATATCATTGTCAAACTTATCTACCTTTTTAATTAATTTTTATTAAGTTTTAAAATAAAATAGAAGAAAGACAAACGTCTTGGACCCCTTGTTGTCTCCCACATATGTGATTATTACATTTAATAATAACTGTATTTTTATATTGTAATCTTCATAAAATGATTACATAATATATATTAAAATTAATAATGAATATCAATTTAAAAGTACTGAAAACTTGCAATATTCCAAAAACAGCGAAAAAAAAAAAGGGTAACCATATTGTAATGTTATCGTCCATCTTGGCGAACATAAACAACAACTTGGCGCGTGCCCCATGATATCAAACTAGTCCCAACTCATTCTAAAATTAAATATGCTTGCAGCTCTGGATATGAAATTAGCACAATAAATAAATTGAATAAAACTACCACTACTTTTTATTTAATTTACATCTATTGATTTTATTTAACTTAAACATTTATTAATTTTTTATGGCATAGCTTATACTTTTTGTGAGACACAAATTTAACTAACGAATGCAATCATTTAAAAAAGTTACGACCCTTCGGTATCTTTCAATTCCACAATGTGGTTCTCGAGCCAAAATAACTGTCCAACACTGGTTTAGAAGAAATTTTGAATGTCGCATAACAGAACACTATCCACCGTTCGTAAAATTAACCATGCAAGCCCATTATTTTTCTTTTTCACTAAACACTCCGACTATTTCAAATTTTCTTTTTGAATGGAGCAATAGCTATCAATCATTAATGTAACCAGTTAATGTTTATTGCCAATTGTTTTATAACAAGTGAAGATAGTCGAGAAAATATTACTTTTTTAGAATAAAATTGATAAGTAATAATGTTCTAATAAATATATTTTTTATTTTTTAAATACTTATATTTATAACTGAAATTATACAGAAAAAAATTCATTTTAATGCACAGATAATTTAAATTAGATTTAGGGAACTAACTAAAAAAAAGTTTTTTTTAAATTACGCCCGCTAATGCTCTCTAGGACATAAGGCGTCGTACTGTCCAATATAAAGGAGATATCACTCTAGCATGTAGAACTCCACAGTTGTCTTGCGAGACAGCGTGAAGTAGAGCGGGGCAATCGGATAGATGCTCCGCAGTCATTGGCACGGATTTAGAGAGGGCAGAGCGGTGAATCAGCCAGGCCAATCTTAAGAAGATGGACTTGCAGGTAATCATATCCGGGGATGACTCTGAAACATGCCACACCCTCCACCCTAGGTAGGGCAGAAAGCTGAGCACGTCTTTGGCAATCGAGCAGACGAGACCAAGATTTGCCAACAGCCAGGTCGGCAAGAGTGAAATTCTCTTCTGTCAAAATTTGTCCATGAGAAGTCGCTTGTGTCTATTAAGGCCTTCTAAAACTAGAAGGTATTAAAAGAATGTTTGCATCAGGTACCATATTATTTGCTGTATACCTGTATTTTATAAACTACGCACGTGAAATAAAGGGACATTCGTGAGTATGAACATCCAATTTAAAACATGAAGTTAATGAACGTTCATACAGTCCCGATCATTGAACTCTAGCAGCAGAAAGAAAAGTTCAGACGAAAACACTAAGGGACATCTTACTTGATCATGTAGTATTGTTTTCCCCCGGACTCTTCGCCCATTTTGATTGAAAATTCGTTCAGTTTCTTATTGTAGCCGGACAGCTTTTCCGCCAGCTTATTCCGGAGGTCAGGCAAGGCAGCTTTGATGTGAGATCTCAGCGTTTTCTGCAACATCCTCTGGAGATAAGGAGTACCCATCTTTTCCGCCAGATGTCTGAATGGAATAAAGAGGAAGGTATAAACAATGAACAAAAAAAGATATGAAAACTTCACTAAAGCATTTTTTGTGACATTAAAAAAGAAAACGAAATATATAATCGGAAATTAAAATAATATTGTTAGAAACTACTTTCATAGGTTTTCTGAGGAAATATATTCAAAGGTTTAACCTGGTTCCCAATCGATCTACATTTTATCAATATTGGTAGCAAAAAAAAAAAAAAAAAACATTCACTATTTTTTTCCCCAACAGAATTTTTACTACACTTTATTCGCGGTATTTCAAAAGAATTTTATCATAAATAAAAACCCTCTTCTCCATTTAACGAATTTAATTAACGATTATACACTGATTTGCTAAAGTTAAGATACAATCTGTTTTTGAGTTTAATTTGAAATTGATTAAAAATAAAAACAAGAAATTGAAAGAAAATATGCAGTAAACACCTTTTATATTGAATACAACACAGAAAGTTGCATAAGTTTAACAGAGACATTTATAAGAAAAAAATCGCACTCTTGGCAGAAATGTCCATTGGTAAAAGGTAAGCAAAACAGTACACTGCTGTTTTTATGTAGAAAAATGTCGAAGAAACACTTCACGAATGTGTTCTAATAAGGAATTTGTGTGTTCACTTCAAACCACACACACACACAACGCTTCATACCTTAATCACAAGTACACTTTTGTCTCAATACTTTTAAAAGCATAAACAAAATATCAAGAGGGAAAACAAGTAGGTAAACACAACATTCACTCTCAATAGATATCCTGTACGTCTACAAAATACCCTATTCATGTTTTGTCGAAGAAATGGACATCTTTAGGAAGTATGTGGCTGTATGAATTTTTACAGTCCTGAATAAGAAACATTACAGTGTTGCAAGAATGATGAAAACGTCGATCGTGATCGAATAGAGCCACTAACTAGTAATCTAACAGCCACCCCAAAAACGGACTAAAAAATTATCGTCAGAGAAAATAACGTCATAATGTGAAGATTAGTAAGTGCATGTGCACTGACTCAACAAGCTGTTCTATTATTGAAGAAGTAAGTCAAAAAAATATTGTTACGTTGATCGGGGTTCAAGATTTTATGCAAATCAGTCCCAAAGAACAAGACAGTTCTTTAAGAGCGATGAGATTTTATTGTTGAAAATTCAATCCTTGAAATACAGGATTCAGCAGTAATATTCGCAGAATAAATTTCAGAAAGTCTTCACACCTTCAACAGAACTCAGACAATTACCAGTGTTTAAAATACACGTATTGTAAGATCGTCTTGTAGTTGAATTAATCAGCTCTAATTAACCGGATTTACCGTTTTTATTATTTCCTTCAAAACACATCACTATAGGCAGCTTCGTCCATTTTACGTTCGAGACTCTCTTCTTCTCTCCTTCCCGCTCAAAGGCCAAAACAGTTCACAGCAGCGCCCTCTTTCTAGTCTATCCTGTGCTATGTGTCAAGCCTCCTAGTGTACTATGTGCCACGCCGTTACAGTCTAATTATTTCCACCCATCATGGAGAAAACTTTTCACGATAGTTGAGTGAAAAGTTTTACTGTGATACCTGAAAAATACTTGACATAGGATCAGTTTATGCAGCAGTAGAGAGTTAAAAATCATTTCTTGAAATCTTTTTCTTTTAAACGGAGCTAAAAAATATTTAAAAAAAATAACGTGCAAGTACCTGTTCTATCCGAAATTAGTACCTTATTTTAAAGAAGGCATTAAACTTATCCCTACTAATCTATGTGAACTTTAACATATACAAAATATCATTTACTGAAATACTGCTACCAAATGCAAACTTTAAAATACAAATACAAAAGTTTAAAATACTAATACAAAATATCAAAAAAATTAAAATACTAATATCAAATATTAATACAAATATACAAATACCAATCATTCTAGACAAAAAAAATAATAATACAAAAAGAAAATTCTTATTTTTCCATAAATTCTCATTACAAGTGTGTGTTTTTTTCAAGTTTTAAGGGATACAGCTTAAACTATCAGCATTCTGCTTTTGTTTTCCCTTCCGATAAGCAATCTCATAATTAAATGATTTCAAAATTAAGGACCACCTTAAGAGTCTTGGATTAGTCCCAGTATTTTCCTCTAACCAGACCAAGGGATTATGGTGAGTTTGTATGACAAATTTTTGGTGTCCATCAAGATAGCATTTCAACTTTTGCACGGCAAAAATAATGGCTGCACATTCTTTTTCCGTAGTGCTATACTTTTGTTCTGCAAGCGACAGCTTTTTGCTCAAGAACATGATGGGATGTTCTTCGTTTTCACATACTTGCAACAACACAACGCCTATTCCAAGATTGGATGCATCCCACTGAATGATGAAGGGTTTTGTGAAATCAGGGCTGTATAAAACTGGATTGTTAGATAGTCTTGTCTTGAGCTCTTCGAATGCATTCTGGCAAGAACTATTCCAGTCAGCGGTTGATTTTCGATTTCGGCCCTTAAGTAAGTCTGTCAGTGGAGCTGCGATTACTGAAAATTCGCGAATATATCTTCTATAATAGCCAGATAATCCTAAAAAGGCTCTAACTTGCGTCTTATTAGTGGGGATCGGGAAATCTTTGATGACCTGAACCTTTAATTCTCCAGGTGTTCTTAAACCTTGGCCTACAAAATGTCCAGGATATTTAACGTATGCTTGAGGGGGTCACTTCACGCAGCATTTTCCCTATCTCCGTAATGTTAAAAATGATCAAGTTTAAGGAACATTTTTTAAAAATTGGCTGGTTGTACAGTCATGAATTTTTTTTTTGTGTATTCATTGTATTGTTTTTATTATTTTAATGGGAGCATTTTTCAAAATTTTGATTAGTTTTTTTTTAAAAAATTCATATGTGGAGTAACACGTCAAAAATTTTAAAACGATGAAAATTCTTGTACATTTTAATCCATAAATATTTTTTGAATAATTTTTTTGACAAAATCTCTCATTAAAATATTTATTTGTATAGTGTTAACATATGTGCAAAGTTTCAAGGCTGTAAAATAAGTAGTTTTTTCTAAAATGTTCCTTTTGTGTTGAAATTTACACTTTTGAGAAATAGTGATTTAAAGTACAAACTTACTATTAACTAATGCATACCAGAACTATAACTTGGGGGGATTGCTAGTGTCATCTGCAAGATCATCTTCTTGCCTACATTTTAATTGTTTGTTTGTAATTCTGGCTTCTTTGGTTCATTGTAAAACTGACTATTCTGCTTTCCTAATACACGGATGATCTACTTTTTGCAATGCTCGACATTGGTAAAATTCAGGTGTTGAATGTTTAATACATCTAAAACTTTCAATTTGGTAATGAAGCTTTGATTATATAAGTATATAGCTTCATGTACTATAGTTTTTGAAGTTCCCAATTGCACAAATACAGTTTTTAGAATTATACACCAAAAACTATTTCCGCTTTCACTAATATTTTGAGTTTTATCAAGCAAGCATCCAGATAAATGTTCAAGATTAGTGACCTCTAAATACTTTGTTTATGTAATTCCTAATTACAATAGGTAAGTCGTGTTTATGCTTGTATGTGGACATATTAAATCTACACCATAAGTCACATCCCATGGGGCATAAACCGTGTCGTAGATTCAAACCTGTGAACATTTTATCAAAAATTATAGCCCATATAGCTTGCCTTATGGCTGACAAATTTTCCCGAGTTGTTTTGAACAGCCAAAACATAGTAACTTTGTAATTTGTTTATTTCAGCATCTGTCAAGCCATTACGGTATCCTAGAGATTTTTTGTCTTTAAGCTTTCTGTCTTTTAATTTTAATTTTAAGGCCCTAAGTCATGTCCCCATCATATTCTCACCATGATTAACACATTCTAATTGTTCAATATTGACATATATTTAGATTCTAAAACTGATTTGTATGCTTTAGAGTTCCCATATAGTCCAAATATTGTGTATATCGTAAATTGTGTAATGTCTGCGAGTGATGAGAGATACAAAAAAAAAAAAGTGCACCTCTTCAACTTCCATTCCCCTACTATTTTCAATGTAACTTGCCGAACACTCATTGCTATGTACATCGCTGTTAAAATTACACAAACATTTCTGCGATAATATTTTAGCATCAACAACTTTCCCAGTGTCCAAACTAACTGCCGTAATAACACCATTCAGAAATATATAGCTTATTTTTAGCCAGGTACCATTGATAGCCACTGGTACATTTGGTTATCCATTATTAAATATTGTTTCGGCAGCAGCTAAAGCCATAGACACTTTGGTTACTTTCTCTGTCACATTATTTAATGTATGCATGGAATCACAAAACCACTATGGTGTAAGTGACAAATGCATAACTCCACAAAATATTTTTGCAACTGCTACTTTTTAAATAGACCTCATAGCATATGAAATTCTATTGTGTCCACTTCATATAATTTTGTACCATTTTTGATTAACTACTGTTTTAGAAAACCTGGTATTAAGAAATGTTTGAATAAGACCACAAAAGTTACAACATATTAACAATTTTGTAGCCAAACCCTAGATTTGGTGACCAAAATTTATGTGAATACCTTGGTTTTTACATTAATTTTATGTAATTAATGTTGTTTCAAAGTACAAAAGAACAGTATAATGTCAGGAATTTCACAGAAACATTCAAATGAATCTAAAAAAGAAACATACTCTTTATTAAACTTACCTAACTTAGATTTTAAAGCTGATTTATTTATGTTGAAATTGTCTGACTTATCAACATTTAAATTCATAAAAGTTTGGAATGTTGTACATTTCTTTCCAAACTCTTTCGTTTTTTAAACATTTTGTTACTTAACAGAGTTTAAAAAACGTTTTGTAAACGTTTCATTAATGTTTTTGATGGAAAACACTATTGAAAACGATCGCAGAAATCCGTTGCAT
>BMAU01003344.1:0-50116 GCA_019973935.1 Trichonephila clavipes | reverse complement strand
TATATATATATGTGGGATTATTGTACGGTTCTAGGGGTATAGTCAATAATCAATCTCTTGTTTGTTTCTAATCTAACGTTTAATTACACAGTTCTACTCACTAAGACAGATGTTTACACATATAATACAGTATCTACAATTCGATTAAGCTCTCGCGCTGAGAGTGACCTGCGCGTCTCTCTCTCCTGGACAACGGGTTGGTCGGTCCCTGCTCGGACACCGTTCTCGTCACTTCCTTCAGCCCCGGATCAACGACCTGCGCGTCTCGAGTCCGCTGGCTGAATCCTCCCTCCTTCGTTAACTCCCGGTGGCTGCCTTGACAGCGCCCTCTATTGAATGTTCATGTGGAAATTTCCCACATATATATATATATATATATATATATATATATATATATATATATATATATATATATATATATATATATATATATATATATATATATTGTTTGGTGAATTGCAATTTCTTCCTTCTTTAGCACAGTAGGTTCTAGTGCTTCTTCACTTTTATTTTATTATACTATATATCTAGATATACACACATGTCCATAAATTAAGGATAATTCAGAATCACACAGAAATTGAACTCTAAAATAAAAATTTCACCTGTAGAATTATCACACACATCTTGAAGAAGAATATGCAAATTACAGAAAACCACCAGATGGCGCGGATAGTACGTCACAATGACGAGAGTGTAAGAGAGGGGTATATAAGGAATAGTGGCAAAGAAGCAAAATTGTTCACAAGCGCTTTAAAAGCCTTTCAGTTCAATAACCGCATAGTTATGGCACAAAGGAAGCATTTGGATGAATTTTTACGTGGTAGAATTATTGGACGACTGGAATGTGGGCGTACCCAGCTGGAAGTATCCGAGGAACTTGGAATCTCCCAGTATCATCTCCAGGCTTTGGCAACGATTCCAAGATGATGGTAATATGAGTAGATGTTACAGCACAGGTCGCCCCCGAGTTACAACGACGAATGAGGACCGGTATATTTGGCAGTTACTGCCAAAAGAAACAGACGGAGCACAGCACCAGACCTGTCTCGTCAGCTCTCTTCAGCTACCGGTACGACAGTTTCAAGGCAGACCATGTACAGACGCTTAGGGCACATTGGCCTATATACTCGTAGGCCTGTCAGATGTGTTCCACTTACCGCAACTCACTGTTGCCTGCGATTAACCTGGAGTAGAGCATGCATTGTGGACACCACAACAGTGGTCTTGTGTGATGTTTTCCGACGAGTCCAGGTTTAGTTTGCAGTCTGATTCTCGCCGGATTTAATATGGAGTGCGCCAGGTACCCGTTACTACCATTACGGTGGTGTAGGATGGCTCGTTTGGAAAGGAAATATTCTTGGTACCAGATCTGACCTGCATGTTCAGAGTGTAGTGTAACGATTACAGGCCACATTTATCGGATGTCATTCTAGAACAACATGTACGTTTTTCGGGCCCCATGGGTGCTGAATTTCTGTTTATGGATGACAACGCCCGTTCTCACCGTGCAAACATTGTAGACGAATGCCTTCCATCGGAGGATATCACCCGTATGGATTGGCCAGCATACTCACCGGATTAGAGCTTGTAAGACCCACCGTGTAGAGGAGTGATGCACGTTAATGCTTTAACTACCGCATTATGATTTACAGCAGTTTTTTTCATGCAATATTTTTTTATCACTACATTGAAAATTAAGGGATATACATAAACAAAATACTCCACTTTGGGAAATTTAATCCGTTACACATAATAAATTAATTAAAGATATTCCACTGTAAAATTAATTATTTACACCTTTCACTTAAAATAAATAGTCAAATCGTTTTCAAAAGTCTACATTAACATACAAAAACATATATAAGATACTTAAATTTTAACATAAGCTATTTTTTCGGGACAAAAATAATAATCTTTGCAATCCGCTGAAAACGCCGTCAGCTGAAAACGCATATCTGCTGCAAAACTGTTCGCCTTCCCCGCTAGAATACTCATCATAAGACCCGTGCTGCCATATATCTTGGAAGAGTGGATTTCAAAGAATACTCCTGCTAAGTATTGGTAGAATATTCCTTCTAAGTTGGCGTCGTGTGGTAGTTAGGAGAAAGGTGTGCCAGCTCAGGTGTCGTCCACGTCACTTCACCATGGTTCAAAATTACGTGGTTAATTCATAATTACTCCAAATGATGTAGTGTGAAAGACAAAGTATATCTACTGTAAGTACCAGAAACAATAAAAGTATTTATTTTGAAAAAGATCAATTTCTTACTACCGAATGTGCACAATAAAATCATTAAAAAACACTCAAATAAAGAGAGGTTTATAACCTCTCCCTTCAAAACTTAGTTTTATTCTGAAATAAAAAAAAATTAGGTATTATGCTGTTTACAGGAATTAATTAGAAGCGAGCGCCTTGCGTAGCCAAAACAAAAAGTGTTCTTTCACAAACAAAAAGATAGATATATGTTGACGTGATGTATTAAATACATAAATAAAAGAGAGAGAGAATCTTACAAAGTTGGATAGTTCTAGAAGAGTTGGCACTAAATCGACTTTGATGTAATCCAGCACCTATAATACAAAATAAATACATTACTATGATTAGTTTTTTAATATAATCTCCTTTCTTAACTCTTTAAAACATGTCACACATATTTGTATGATAAAAAATATAAACTCTCTCGGTTGAAAAATAGTTCATATTTTGATTTTTTTTTTAAAACAAATTTGTCTCACAAACTCAAAACTTCTTATTAATTTTATCGTATCTTTAAATATATATATATATCATGATTTTTAAGACAGAATCAGATTAAATTTAGAAAAGTGAAAAGACGACCTTTATTCTTTCATTTGTACATCTGTTCTGACACTGCGAGCAGGAAGGAAAAAGCACGCCATGGTGGTGGTTTCAAATGGATAACACTTGAAAAACATATGGTAAGTATCGCTGCTTTGAAGAGGGTGCTTGCAAGTTAATGCTGACATATGTTGACTATTAAATCTAACGATCTGGAATTAGACATGTTTATTGGCTAGGCCATATGTTCGGAAGAAATAAATGGGTGATTAGTTTGATACTTGAAGATGGAAACTGAGAAAGATGAGTCAAGTGCTAGATAGGGAATTTAATTTTTAATCTAATTTAATTATCCTTACATTTGCCCCCAATTTTAAAAGGGAGTCATGGCGAGGTTTTTTTTTTTTTCTCTCTTTACAAACTTCATCAATTTTCAATAAACACAAAACAATACATAACATTATTTAGAAAGACATACTAAACACAGTAGAAATATTTAAGCAATAGTAATACTAAAATCAAAAAGCAATACAATAAACGAAAAACTATAACAACAAACACAGTAAGGACACTTCCAACATTTCAATAGATAAACATGAATTTCCATACATATAATTGAAGATTAGCTTGTTCAAATCTATTCTACATCTAGAATAAGAGCTCGCGTTTCCTCCTATTCCTTCATAATAATAGATTCGTATTATAGCTGGTAGATATTTTCAAAAAAAATTATGTTGGAAAATAATATATCAAACAATTAGATAGTAAATATAAAAATACATGAAATCATACAAATGTTAAAATAATAATTTTGTATAAAAATCTACTCTGGTGCCATCGTAGTAATACCTTATATTGTTACACACATTTTGCATATATGAAATACATTTTTAAAAAGATAAAAAAATATAGACACTAATACAATGAAATTATTCATAATATGAAAACGGTGTATAACACACAACTTCTATGCACTATCCAACACAATAAACAATGCTTTATTTCATATGCGTTATAAAATATAAAAATTATAAGAATATAAGAGCTCTTTATTATTTTGAGTTGGAAACGTGGACTCACTTCAATAATAACTTTTAGTATTTTTGAAAATTTTTTACAATATTCATTGTAACTTAATATCGCATGCAATATTTTGAATCTTTCCGTAACCTTCTAAAAATATGTTTCATAGACAAAAATTCTTGAGTATCTCTTGCATCACACATTCACTAATAAAACTGTATCACCTTACTTAATTTTGAACACATCTCTCTGAGAAATCTGCGTCATCAACTCACAGATGTTCAGGGATGCTGATAAGAAACAATGAGAGGTGTATATATCAAACTAAACAAGTTTGTCCTCTTAATGTTTCGAGACATATACAAAATTATAATGATTGTATTCTCGCTTATCCATTGTGTAATATCCAAATTTAAGCTTCAAGTTAATTAATTTCAATTTTAGATAAGGAAAATTTCGAGAAATAGTGAATCCTGATATATGGCCGGTATATCAAAACACACAATTTCAAAATACAAAAAATTAAATGACATGTAATAAGATTATTGCTGAATAAAATAATTAACAAAACAATTGAATTCAATGGAGAAAAAAGAATACAACACTTGACTTGACTTTTGTTTCTTATAAAAATCAATATCTCTAGTATTAGTTCTCTCATTAGTCATTTTTCTAAAAACTTAATTTATATCTTTCACTTTAAAACACCAATTTCTATCATAACTCTTAACTCATTCGACATCTTAAGAGAAAATTATGAGAAGTATATTAAAATTTCTCAAAATTTTGTATGACTAAACCTATATACTTTGTTTTCTCAAATAAAATATAAAGAAAATATCTCATTTATAACACAACTATATTATAAAAATTAAATACCATATCATATCATATATTATTCTTTTTCGCCGAAAAGTCTTGTTAAGCAGAACTCAGTTATTTCTGTATTACGTAAGATGTTTCTTTTAGTTATTATCTTCTCATTATTATGGGTATTTTGTTGAATGTAATTTAACTGAAAATTTTCAGATGGATGAAAATGTCTTAAACAAACTGAATGAACCAATTCAGTGTCAGTTTTATTATGGGCATTGGGTCTATCAATTTCAAATAATACATCAGAACATTTTCTTAAAATGGTATAAGGGCCTGAATAAGGGGGACTTAATTTCCTTGTATTGGGGTATTGAAATTCCTCATACATTACTAAGTCACCAATCTTGAAATCAGCTTCCTGAAATTTTTTATCATATCTAATCTTATTTATTTTATAATATTGTTCTGTTCTTTCTTTTGGCTAATTTTCTTGCTTCTTCTAAGGGAGGATATATCTCATTATCTTTTAGCGAAATTTCGAAAGGTAAATTACCATACATTAAGTAGGTTGGAGGAAACCTGTTATTGTATGTGGAGTTTGATTATACTGATGGGTGACTTTTTCTAGAATTTTTGTCCATGGGACTCTATTTGAACTATTACTAATTTCACATTTTAAGCGGATAATGATGGTTTGATTTACACGTTCAACCTTTCCATTGGTTTGTGGTCTGTGAGAAGTAGTTAATAATTGAGTGACATTATTATGTTTTAAAAAATGCTTAAATTTTGAAGAGGTGAACGCAGTATTTCTATCACTTAAAATTTTTTTTTTTTTTCCGGTATGTGATTCTGAAAGATTGTCTTAAACAATTTATATAAGTATCTGTTGTTGCATTTTTTGATGGGAAAGTCCAAATGTACCTAGTTGCATGATCAATAATAAAATGTGTAAATATTTTTAACAGAGTTGTAATAATTTAAACCACCTACACTATCTATCGATAAAAGTTCAAAGGGTTTTTCACAAAGGGAAGTGATTGCATCAGTACGTATTTTCTCTGATGTGACTTGTTATTTATTTGACAAGTTTCACAGTGTTTCACATAATTTCATATATCAGTAATAATGTTTATCCAATAATATTGTGGTGATATTAATTCTAACATGGTAGCTACACCAGGGTGGCCAAATTTTTTATGAGTTGTTTCCATTAATTTCACTCTTAGAGCTTTGGGTACAATTATTTTAGTTAAACCTTGTCTTTTAACTACAAAAACACCATCTCTCTTAAAACATTTAGGAACTGATGTATTTTCTATATTTTGAAAATGACTTATTTCATTGATATCTAATAAAGGTTCTGGGGGTGTATTAATTATATGATAAGCAATAGGATTTCTTGTTAACATATCAGCTTCAACATTAGTGCTACTTTTCTTATATTTTATATCAAAATCATACATAGAAACTTTTAAAGACCATCTAAAAAGTCTACCCGTGGGATTTTTGAAATTTTTAAGCCAAACTAATGCATTAGGATCGGTATGAACTGTGAAATGAGATCCATGAAGATAGCAATGCAATTTATCTAAACTATCAATTATAGCTAAGCATTCTAATTCAGTTATTGTATAATTAATTTCATAACTTCTCAGTCGTCTCGAGTGGAATGCAATCGGATCTTGATTTCCATTGGGTTTTTGCTGTTTGAGGATACATGAAATCGCAGTTTTCGATGCATCTACATAAAGATGATAGGGATAATTTGGGTTGAATATAGCTAAAATGGGCTTTGAAATTAAGCTGTCTTTAAGTTTTTGAAAAGATTGTTGACATTCTGGGGTCCAATTCCAATTTTGATTCCTTTTAAGAAGATTATTTAAGGGCATTCTTGATTTTGCATATTGAGGAATGAATTTATAATAGACATTAATACTACCAAGAAATCTTTGTAAATCCTTTACATTTCTAGGGGGTAAAAGTTTTTTTTAATTATTTCCACATTTGTATTATTTGGAGTGTATGACCCTTATTTTATTTCATATCCTAAGAAATCAATTGTATCTTTGCCAAATTTACACTTTGATAATTTTAATTTAATATTTTCTATTCCACAAATTTTAAAAATTTCCTCTAAATGTTTTGCATGTTCTTCAATTGTGATTCCGAAAATACTATTATATCATCAAAATAATTTAATGCAAATTTTATTTGGTATTTATTTAAAATCTGTCTAATAGCTCTTTGAAATATAGCTGGAGAATTTTTATATCCGAAAGGCAAACGATTAAATTGAAAAAGACCGTAATTTGATGTAAATGCAAGTTTTTCAGATTCATTATCATCTAATTTGATGTGCCAATAACCACTACATAGGTCGATGGTTGAGAAAAATTTTGCATGTGTTAATTTGTCTAAAACTGCATCTATTCGGGGAATTGGCTCTGCATCTAATTTTGTGATAGCATTTAGCTTTCTGTAATCGATACATAATCGTGTACGAGCATTATCCTCTTTTTTAAAAGCCAATGTTATAGGAGTAGCGTAAGAACTATAAGATGGTTTTATTATTCCTGCTTTCAATAATGCATCTAATTGCTTTTTTATTTCCGTATCATCTTTAAAAGATGTCCTATATGGTCGATTTGCAATGGGTAATTCTGAGGTAAGTATTATTTTAGGAGAATTACATTTTAACTCGCCCACATCAAACTTATTTTTAGCAAAGACATGTTTATATTTATCAATAATCATATTAATAATATCATAATCACTATTAGGAATTATTTCTATATTAAACACATTATCAGTTTTCTTAGTGATAATTTTTTTATTACTAAATTTAAGAGTTTCATTTTCTTTAATATTTTTCTTAGATTCATAATTTTTTAAAATTTGTTTTCCTCTGAAAAATTTTATAATCACTAAAATTAATATTTAAGTCAAAAATACTCATAGTTTTATTAGAAATTATTAAATACTTCAGTTCTACATTTACTATGAGGAATTTAATATTTTCAATAATTTCTCCTATTTTCAATTGTACAGTAATTGACTCACTCACCTCAATTTCTCCATTGATGGTGGCAATTTTTGTTTTGATATACTCTATATTGTGGTATCCCTTGATTTGTGATATTATATTTTTGGAATAATATTGACACTCTCTTGATCCTGTATCCAAGAGGACATCAACTTGTTTGAAGTTGATTCTTCCCTGGATGATCATAAGTTCTCACGTTTGATGAGGTTGGAATACCGTATTATTGTTTTGTGTTCTTTGACGGGGCTAGAAAGTTGGAGCATGGGGTCGCAAAACTCTCGGTCGTTGTGGAAATCGTTGGTTTCTCGGATATAGGGTCGGCCGCTGAAGTGAAAAGGAAGGGTGATGATAAGGTGATGGAAACTGGGGAGAGTATACCTTATATCTTGTATTGGTTATGGTATCCGGATGTTGAGATTGGTCATTTCTCCAATTCCATCCTCCATATTGTTGTCTATGGGCAAATTGATTCGTATGATAAGGTATTCTTGTCCTTGGATACTTTGGGTATATAACTTCATTCTTACTTGATTTTGATTTTTCTTGGATATCTAAGAGTTTCATTTTTTTTCCTTCAGTTCCTCTATGTTGCTGCAGCTTTGTAACTGTATTTCTATGGCTCTGTTTTCTTTTAATTCTCTTATGATGTATTATTTTTCAGCTTCTTCTTCCATGTTAATCCGGGATGCGATTTCTTTTACTCTGTAGAAATATTCTATGTGGGTCTCTTTTGAGGTTTTTTCTGTTTTAGATAATTGAAGATGAATCTCCGCTGGATTGACTTGTGTTCCGAATTCACGTATTAAATTATTTTTCTGTTAGTAAAAACTTTTAGGGATAGATTGTGATTGGATGTAAGTCTTCACAGCTCCATCTACTAACTTGATTATAACTAGGATTTTCTGTTTCTCTGGTATATTGAAGGAATCGCACGTACTTTCAAAATTTCTAATGAATGTTTGGATGGGTATTTCCAGGTTGTATTTTTGGAAAAAAGTTTGTAGATCTTCAAATCGAATATCATTTTTAATAATGGTTATAGGTTGTTGTAATTTTTCTTCATCAGCATCTAAATTCTCTTCTTGCTTAATTTTAATTTCATTCATTGTTTCTATTTTTGAAGTATAACTTTCTGAAATCTTGTTAGGAGAAGAGGATGATTCTATTTCTTTGGCAGTAATAGCGATGTTCTTTCGGGGATTACTAGCGCGTTTCTTTTTCCGTACCATAGATTAATTCTGGTAACCCAACATCCTCAGCTAACAAATGTAGAGTGCCGTCAGTCTTCCATAAAATTCTTCATATCAGTTATTACTGCAGTTGGCTTTCGTTTTTATATTAAAATATTTTATAAAAAAGATTAGAGTTTTTTACATTAAGATCGCAGACAAAGATCCTGCCGGCTTTAATTCTGTCATGATTTTTAAGACAGAATCAGATTAAAGTTTAAAAAAGGAGATCTTTATTCAATCGTTTCGATATCTCTTCTCACACTCAGAGCAGGGAGGAAAACGCACGCCATGGTGGTGGTTTCAAGTGGATAACACTTGAAAAACATATGGTAAGTATCGCTGCTTTGAAGAGGGTGCTTGCAAGTTAATGCTGCATATGTTGACTATTAAATCTAACGATCTGGAATTAGACATGTTTATTGGCTGGGCCATATGTTCGGAAGAAATAAATGGGTGATTAGTTTGATACTTGAAGATGGGAACTGAGAAAGATGAGTCAAGTGCTAGATAGGGAATTTAATTTTTAATCTAATTTAATTATCCTTACATATATATATATATATATATATATATATACATATTTGACAATTCCCAAAATGTTTTTAAAGTATTTTCACAATTTATTATTTTAATGTAATTCAAATTCATCCATAATTTATCAAATGGAAAGAGCATGACAATAGTCAAAAATAAAAATATGCATACATACACTGAAGCAGAAAATTTACAAAAATAACTTATCTTTGAAAATTACTTCACGAAGTAACTCACCAAATGAATTAAAATACATAAAATTGTTGGATTATACAATGTAACTAGTTAGTTTATAGGATAACAATATATCTCTATCCGTTTATGTTAAACGTGGCATTTATCGCGATTTCCACTAGTTGTCCTATTGGAACTCTTTGCGGTCAGAATGGCAGTTCTTTCCAATCAACTCAAGAAGAGAACGTGTGTATGCAAATTAGGAATCATATGTATTGGAAGGTTAGCATTCGCGAAGGCCGTTAAGTGGAGGAGTAATGGTAGAAGTAAGCTAAGTGAAGTGAGCTAAAAGTCTAGAAGAGGAGTTTTAATTCTGGGAATTGGCCTAACAGTGGCAGTGTATATAAGTCAAAATTGGTCCAAGATCAACGGAGCATTGCCAGAGCCAGCCTGATTAAAGGTGGAATAGGCGATTTAAGGACCGCAACTGTTTACTCAGGAAATAGCGGTAAGCTAATTCATTTAAACTATAAGGATATAGTATGGATACTATTAAGTAGGAATTAATATATAAATATAGATTCAGTTGTTAAGTGTGCTAATTATCAGTAATAC
Source organism: Trichonephila clavipes (assembly GCA_019973935.1). NCBI lineage: Eukaryota > Metazoa > Arthropoda > Arachnida > Araneae > Nephilidae > Trichonephila > Trichonephila clavipes. Next base: position 39,873 of record BMAU01003344.1, on the reverse strand, counting down.
GTGGGGCGTCTACTAGTATTATTATTGTATTCTATATCAACTAAGATCATAATAAATTGATTTTAGTATGGCAGATTTTAGTGGTTCTTCTTTCCTTGCTTCCCTCAAGACATAGGTCGCGTTCATAGTGGAGAAAGGGTGTGTCCCTAACGGAGGGGGCACCACAATGTGTACGATTGTTATAATTTACTAACACTTTTAACTGATTTGGTCAACCTAAGTATTTTATGAAATTGATTGAATTATAAACGCTTTAACGGTAAATGCATTGAGATAAGAGAGATCCTTTCGATAAGAGAGGTCATACGCTCTCGCAACCTTATAGATTTCCCACTAAAATACTTTCAAGGAATAATATGTCTTTAACAAATTTTAAAATTATTGCAAGAATAACCAGGGGATATATCAATTGCAATTAAATCTGGAGAAAAAGTATAATGGATGTATCAATTGCGAAGCTACTTTTTATTTGGAATCAAGATTTTTCACTTCCTCATTGGCCAAATCAGGAAACAAATTTGAGACACTGAAAGAAATTTTATCATTAATTTTCATTTCTCCACACTAAAAATTAGGCAGATGTAAACACACACACACACACACACATGCACCGTTTTTTAATGTTGCATGGGTTTGTTAAAAATTTACAACCATTTAGCGCGGGGGGGGGGGAAGAAAGCGCAATTATTAAAAGCACTTTTAACGCCTTGAGAAAAAAGTATACGGGATTTTAAAAAAAATATTTTATTGGTGAACTATAGCAGGCTAAAAATTGTAAGACCACTCAGAATTCCAACCCTTTGTCATAACGTCAATATTAATATAAATTTTACGGAAAATGTATGCAATGAAACAGATTTGTAATGTTGATTTAGCTTTGAAAAGAAAACAATAGCTATCTACAAATAGCTTTGAAATAGCTATTTGAGTGTTATTTTGCTATTATATTTATTGAAAATGAATTATGCTCATGTAATTTTTTTTTTTACTACATCATGTTACTGAAAATTTCATGCACTTTAATGTAGTGCTTCTAATTTCAAATATTATATTTAATTCATTTGCTAAATATTAACATACCTTGTAGTGTTGTAGTTTTGTAATATTGTAACTTAAAAAGGAATAAAACCTTTTTCATTCCTTTGCGAACTTATAAAATTTCCAGCGTATAGCACAAATTGACTATTTAACCTAAAATTTACAAAAAATATAAAGAATTGACAGGGGAACATAAGCATTAAAAATAGTTCAAACGTAACTCTGTAAAGTGGCAGTTTTACTTGTTTTGTTCGGGGATTAAAAAAAAAAAAGTTGCAAGATAATTATTCAAAGGAGTTTGAACAAAATATTGGAAAAGAGAAAAAAAAAAATTATCCAGATTTTATTTTTAAATTATTAAATGAAATACGTCCTTAGCCTTGTCAAATCCTCTATAACTTCAGAAAGAAAGCAACATAAATTTATTTTTACCTTCTTGACTAGAAAACAAAGGATATACTTGACGGTCAGATCTGCAATCTGTTTCTGCACAATTTCCATGTACTTCGTCATCACCAGCATCAGGTATTGAACCTTCTTCTGCGTACTCTCGTTCTGCATCAATACTTTCTAAATTTAAAGTATAAAATATCAGACCAGTGTAGGAGATGTAACAAAATCAGTGGCGTAACGTACACCCCCGGAGTTGGGGGTGGGCAGGAATGTAAAGGGCTCACAGCCTTATGCTACGTTACGATTTTGCAATCCTTTGTAAGAGTCAACTTGGGGCCCAAAAGTTAACTTTGCAGGGGGGGCTAATATTCTCCGTTACGCCACTGAACGAAATGCTAGACATTATTTATATGTAGTTTTTGGTTTCGAAAAAAAAAATTCGTAAAGAATCGTAATTACTGAGGAATTTGATTGGATGTTCAAAGCACAGTCATGCTTTTAGTAAATATGGTGAAATACGATCAACGTGAAAAAGCTTAAGACGAAATATCGGTTAACACGAAGTAATAGCACGGTCCAGACAAATTACTACGAATTCTTATGTATTTTTTCTCTTAACACGAAAGAAAAATCGCTTAACACGAAGATTTCCCTTCTGGGAATGAAAAAAATACGGAAAGCACAATGAAAGACAGGTGGTTTCACTTGTTTCATAGAAAGGAGGCTAACTTGGCTTTGAAATATCCTGGGAATAGCCTGTGGCACGAGTCAATTTTGTTTATCTAAGCTACATTCATCCCCTTCCACTAAAAACGCCACACAAAAACACCTAATCTCTCATCAGATGGCGTTGTAATTCGATGAGGTGTACATCGCAGTGTCAGCAAAAATGAGTGAGTCTAGTTCGCCCCCCACACACTTAATTTAGAAGAATTTTTTTTTACGAGCACAATGAAAAAGAGCTCGGAGGGAAAGCTAATTGCTATCTCGCTTAAAATGGAGTTTCTTAAGGCTATTGATCAAAACCAGAGGACGAAAAGAGAAATCTGTAAAGAATTTGGTATTGCAAACTCTACGTTATCAACAACAATTAAAGAAATCGGGCAAATTACGGAATTTTGAGTTAGAGCGAAAACGGATGAGATCGGCCAAGCACGAGGTTTTAGACGGCTTTACTTGTTTGGCTCAAGCAAGAGACGGCTTGGAATGCTCATATTGAAAATTTTGTATTAAATTTCATTAAGTTCTTGTGAATGTTTTTTTTTTGATTTTTATTAAATACATGCAAATTCACATACCGTAAAATCCGGCGGAGAACACGCACTTTTAACATAAAAAATAAAATCGAAATTTAGGGGTACGCGTTATACGACGAATATAAAAATGAGAGCTTTAAAAAAATTAATATTAAAAAAAATTTAGACTGAAAATATCGAAATACTGTTTATTTAAAAGGAATAACATACCTTATGAACTTTCATTGTTGGATAACATGAAAAGGCATTCTTTTTTTACCATTTTAAGGTGAATAAACGTACACTGTTTCTTGTTACAATTAATCCATTCAGGCGATTTTCTAGGACCCAGTTCGCAACACTTTCTTCTAGAGTAGGCTATTTCGCTAATCCTTTGCATAAAGCACATTTCTTCCTTGGCATGTTAATTATTGTCATTTAATTTTTTACCCACTCCTTTTTTTTTATGGAGCTTTCGCCAACATCAAACATCCTTGCTGCAGCACGATTTCCATTTTCTTTTGCAAATTGAATCACTTAGATCTTGAAACGGGCACTGTGTTTTGGTTCGTTTACCAGGACCCATCTTTACTGCTCCTTGTTTGAAGCGTATTCAATATTATTCATAGTATTGAATATACTAGAAACAGCGGGCGTAATAAGTCTCACAGGCTTGTTCTAATTTACTTCAAAATTAACCGTCTGCCTCATACATCACACGAAAGGGGAAAAGCGTGGGAAAAATCCAGCCTTGGCGCTGATTCGCCCCCCCCCCCCCTCCTCCCTTCTTGCGCTTAAGGGTTGTATAATTCTAGAATTATACTATTTTTTCAGAAGAGAGTCTGGAATGATTCATCCAATAAATAATGACTTCAAAACATAAGTATATGGAAAAGGTACATTTCAAATTGTTTCGTAAAAAAAAGGGGGGGTGCGTAATACGGTGAATATACCTAAAAATTAAAAAGTACAGCTTGAAAGTATAGGTACGCGTTATACACCGGATTTTACGGTATATACGTACAAATGTACTCTAATAAACTTAATTTTGTTGTTCAATATCCTTCAACACGAAAAAATATTTCTGTCTCTAAGTTTCCCCTTAAACGATTTTTCCTGTATATCAATTTAAGGTATCCGACTACGTTCGGAACCGTGATTTTGCAAAAGCCTGTAAATGGATAATATTTATGATATTTAGTGTCACTTAGATTAGAAAATGTATATAAAATTGTTTTAAGAATTATATTACAAAAAAAATTATTTAAGTACAATATTTTGACAAAAAATGAACATAGAATGACCCATTTTCAAATTATTCTCCTTTTGTGAAAAATGCTTCTTAATATTTTGTCTATATATAGATAGCTCCAGTAGCGCACACAGGAATTTTTCAAGGGGGAGGGGGTTCGGAGTTGAATGTTCACCGTTCTTGTATCATGCTCCTTTAGATTTTGTCGATTTTAGGGAGCAAAATACAGTAAAAAACTTATTACTGAATAAATAATTAGCATTAATTAATAAAATTAATCATTAATAACAAATACTTAATTATATTTTACGTACTATATACTTAGAATTATAATCAATCGGAAAAAAAATCAAGGGCTTTGTGGGGAGGGGTCTGGACCCCTAGGACCCCCAATTTTGTGTGCGCCACTGTATAGCTCAGGCCTCCGTACAGAGGGTGTTTTACGACAACATGTTATGTTTTACGACAACAGAGGGAAGAAATTTTAAGGAAAAAAACGCCGATAGTTATTTTAATTGGTTGTAACTCTGAAAATAATGTGAATTTTTCAAAAATCATACTTGAGCCTCTATACAGAGGTCTAAGCTATATACAGGCAAAATATCATTTGATAAAAGCATTTTTCACAAAAGGAGAACATTTTGAAAAAAGGTTATTCTAAGTTAATTTTTTTGCCGAAATATTGTATTTACTCGTATATAACTTTTTTTTTGCCAAAATGTCCAACAATGCCAACAATTTTATACATTCATTCTAATCTAAGTGACACTAAATATCATGAAAATTACCCATTTATGCGCTTTTTTAAGATCACGGTTCCGAACGTTGTCAAATACCTTAAAGACGCGATAATTTTTAAAAAAATTACCATTAACATTTATAATATTTTATAACTAATAACATTTGAAAAATCAATTTTGGAAATATGACAGTAAAATACATTGCACTTACCACCAAATGCTTAGATCTTTCCGGAAGACCGTCTCCTGTAGAGTTATTCATTTCAAGCTCAGCTGCAGCTCCTGTAGAGGAATCAGTTGCAACCCATACCTTGGTGGGACCCACCGCGGGAACAACGGGATCGCACCTATAAATGGAAGATTCAATTGCAACTCACACTTTGGAGGGACCCACAGCAGGGACAAAGGGATCAATTCTATATAATAGGGTTAAAAAAGGTCATTGAGTGAAAAAGAATGTTTCTCAGCAAGTAATTGCACTGGCCATTAGTAGTCGAATTCGTATCTATGCAGAGTTCTGATATTGCTTTTAGATATTATTTCAAAATATAGATGGGACTGAAAATCAATGAGAATAAGACCAAGTACATGCCTTGCACTAAATCATATTATAACGAGTCCCATTTTAAAATTGGAGGGTATAATTTTGAAGTTGTTGACAGATTCACACTTATTTAGGTTCAGAAATTAAAAATAGAAATGATTGCACCACTTAAATCCAAAAGAGAATTACTATGTCTAATAGACATCTTAATGGAATACGAAAATATGTGAAATCGAATTTAATCAAAAGAAAAACAAAACAAAAAAAGGTTCTATTGTATAACAGTCTTTTAAGATCAGTATTAGCTTACGCTTGTGAAATTTGGTCCATGTCCCGATGAGATTTATCTACGAAAGCAGATCTTAAGATTTATCTTTGGGGGAATTCAGAAAATATGAATGTGGCGACGAAGATCAAAATTTACAGCTCTATCAATCATACAAAAAAATCTGACATTGTTAACTTCATCAGAATGCAACGAATTAAGGTATCTGATTACGTTTGGAACCGTGATTTTGCAAAAGCGTATAAATAGTAATATTTATGATATTTAGTGTCAATTAGATTAGAAAACGTATATGAAATTGCTTTAAGAATATTATTATAATGAAAAATTATTTAAATGCAATATTTAGTCAAAAAATTAACATAAAATGACCAATTTTCAGAACATTCTCCTTTTACGTAAAATGCTTTTATTATAATAATATTTTGCATGTATATAGCTTAGACCTCTGTACAGAGGCTGAACTAGAATTTTTTATATATACAACTTAGAAGTGGATTTATTTATATTTTACTACAACAAAGGGAAAAATTTTAAAAAAACAACGCTGATAATTATGTCAATTGGTAGTAACTCTGAAAATGTGAATTTTTCAAAAATCCTAGTTCAGACTCTCTGGAGAAGTCTTTACTTTATGTAAGCAAAATATTATTGTTATAGAAGCATTTTTTATAAAGGAGAACATTTTAAAAAAAAAAGATTATTCTAAGTTAATTTTTTGCCAAAATATTGTATTTAAATATTTTTTTTTGTCATAATGTCCTTAAAACAATTTTTTACATTTATTCTAATCTAAGTGACACTAAATATCATGAAAATTATCCATTTATGCGCTTTTTTTAAACTCACGGTTCCGAACTAAGTGGGATACCTTAAATGGGCAGGTCACGTTATCAGAATGAACGAATACCGCAACATTAAAAAAGTCTGCAATGCTCAGCCAATTGGCACACGAAGAAAGGGTAGTCCAAATCTTAGATGGATTGATGGCCTAGAAAAAGATCTCCTAGTTTTGAGAACTAGGAACTGAAAAGCACTAGCAGGAAGAAGGCTGGCCTGGAAAAGGCTTCTTGAGAGGACCAAGGCCCACCCTGGGCTGTCGTGCAACTGAGGAAGGAAGGATTATTACAAAATATAGCAAAATAAATTCCAATTAAATTTTTTATGATCTTTACAAGGCCTGAAAAGTACTGAAACACATTTAATTTTTCGTAACAACGTTTTTTATTTTTAATTTTCAAAATATCTGAGTTTTCTATTAATGATACTTGGCAATCGTACTTCCGAAATTACGAATAAAAGTTCGATAACGAGAGAATGGTACCAGAGCCCGAGCCAATTAAGTGTTTATTAACGTCGCACTATAAAACTTCACGAGGGCCTATTGGCGACGGTCCTCGTAGTTTTGAAACATGGTCACACGAAGAGAATGCCATCTGAGCTCACCTCCACCTTGTAATTTACGCAGCACGCCAACGGGAAGACTTCGAACCTCGTCTTTTTTTAACGTGCTTCAGCCCCTTTACACGGTGGGTCTTCAGTGGCACAAGTCTCGAACTCATAACACGCCGACCCCGAGACTACCACTAGGCTACCGCGGCCATAAAGCTGTTCCAAAATTGTCACACTAGAAAACTTAGATGACCATTATAGTAGCCTTTATTATTCCGCAAGACATTTATATAGGCCGCGGTAGCCTAGTGGTTATAGCCATAACTAGTGGGTGGCGTGTCATGTGTTCCACGTCTTGGTGCCACAGAAGATCCACCCTATAGAGTGGCTGATCCATGTAAAATCTATCGAGTCTCAAGCACTCGCTTACTCCGCATGGCACTTTAAGGAGGAGATTACCTACAACTCAATTCAGTTACTGTTGACTTCTTTACAAATAGTTTATTCAAATAATATAGATAATAATATATCGGTAACACAGATCAAATGGCCCATACAACCTCCTACAATCCTTTGTTCTTACATTCTCTTGGATAAGCATTAATACACGCCTTATAATTTAAATAGCGCCATCTAGAGGCGTTTTTTTTCCCATTTTATTTGGCTATGGCACGTACGAAGCAAACCGATACCCCGGATCCGCCGGCCTTTCCTCAGGTGATGTTAATAAACGCATCAAAGGTGATAGACCGCGTCAAGGATAAAATTCTAAAAGTAGAATTTGTCCAGTCAGCTGCACAGATGTGCGAATACCTTACGATGAAGAAGGAACTCCATCGCACGATTGAAGGCAGAATTACCTGCCTCGAAGATATGCTCGACATGAGGACTTTTAAAAAAGAGGATGCTCAGGTGGTAACAGCCGGAATAGAGGCATTGAAGAAGGAGCTATCCGCCCTTGAAGGTGAGATTGAATTGATCTTTTGCCCTTTAAAGGATTGTCCCACCCATACTGAAAAAACTATGAACGATAGTACCATGGCTGAATCGAGTAGCAAAAATAAGGAATTTAACAACCCCAAGAAAATTAATGAAAAATACAAAGACCAAATAGCAATAGTAATTTAAAAAAAGATAACCCCAAAAATAATAAAAGAGCAGGAGAGGAGGAATTTAAAACCCCTAATAAATTCGCAAAAGATAATCGAGGTACCCATCGAACATGTCGTCTGTACCTCGAATAATAATTCGCAGTCCTCGATGACGAGGAAATAATGGAAGTCACCCCCTAACCCCCCAAGGTCAAACCAATCATGATGCGACTAAACAAAAATTATAATCTCATTCTCGACACCCAGGTGTCTTAAATGCGGAAAAAATCACAAGACTGCAAATTGCACAATAACTGAACGTCTAACAACCCTCCACTGTATTAACTGCAATGAAGACGGACATATGGCGACTAGTCGCCAATGCCCGAAATTCCCGAAATTAAAATCTAAAAAGGAAGAACCCCGAACGGACAAAAACATAGCAAATCAAAGTCGACCTGTTACTCCAGAGGTTAGCTATGCTAACCTCTGTAGTAACAAAACTAAGCAACAGATGGCACCACGAGAGGAAACTCCAGATGTCAAATAAATCAACTAACGACAAAACCTCAGATAAGGCGGAACCGGCTTTTCAGTTCGAGAAATTCGCAACATATATAAATGAACTTCAAAACCTGACATCCAAGTTCCCGGAAATCTTCCGGGCACTGGAAGACATGGCCAAAACAAATAATGACATCGAAAAACTTAACATCTTCCTGGTTGCTGTTGCACGATCGTGTAACAGGGCCAACCAAAAATAATTACCCTAAAAACCATACAACAGATAGCTGCCGACTCTCGAGTCGAGCAGTTCGATACAGCCATGAGTTTTTTAACTATCGTTCTGATTTAAGCACTATTTCTTAAATATTTTAATTTCTTAATTTTAATATTTAAATTTTTTATTTCTCTCAAAGTAAATTTAATAAAACCCCATTACCAAAAAAAAAAAAAAAAGGGCAAATTTTCAATTTCATGTACCACCACTACCAGATAGGAGATTAAAGCCCGAGGAGGGCTAGGCGCTCCATCCAAAATAACCCAGCTAGACGACAGCCAAACACAAACATCTGCTTCCAGTCCCCTTACACACCTTTGCATTATTTTTATATTAATCTTATGGCAATCACTGTTAACTTTATATTTTGTATACTTTAAATTTAAAAAAAGGGCAATTTACCAATTTTTTGAAAGTAACAACCTAATTTCAAAGATAGGAGATAAAGATCTCGAAATGAGATCAGGCGCTCCAGCCCCATCGATTCAACACCTCTCTCCCAAAATTACAGCACTCAGATGTGATCAGAGATAACACCGGGACTGCCCTGGGGCCAACTGACTCCTCTCCTCTCTCAAAGCTAAGTTCCTTTCATTAATCTTTTATTTGTAAAACCTAAATTTTTACTTGTGCATAAAATAAATTTAACTTAAAAGTTAAGAATCGTTTCGTTAACTGAGAATTCTTTATTTTATTTAACTTTGCTCATGATGCGATTTACAATTATCGAAATTGGATTACATTACCCATAATCAACGATAGGCTTCGCATCAGTTAACTGTGGATCCTGTAATTTTACTATTTGGTATTCTTTTCCTTCAAGTTCAAACGAGTAGAAAAACAGATTATATTCTTCTGGATGAGAGGTAGGTTGGTCAAGCTTTTTAGAATAACTTCGCATTTTATCAAAAAACAGGACCCCAGTTCTAAATACTTTTCTCCGATTGAAAAATGTCCTATTATTCATATTTCATTCACTGATTATGATGTCGTATCCATGACAGGACGAAAAGAGGACATCTATTAATATTGTCCACATAGAGAACGAGAGGACATTATTTTTTTTTTTTTGTAGAGCAGTTGTCCTATTTTTTTTTTTTTTTTCTGGACAGTCAAAAATATGAGCAGGTGTTAGCTCTGTATCTATAAACAGTTATCTCTCACAATTCCTTTAAGGTATCCGATTACTTGCGATACCTTTTTTTTTTTTTTTAAGAAATGGAGATATGGGGATATTTTTGTGATTTTTAGATTTCTTTAGTATATTTTAAGGAAAAAAATCGTAAAACTGAGAACAGAAAAATAAATCTATTATTATTAAAAAGGGAAAAAACTGGTGAAAATGTACAAAAAATTACATAAACGGGGCCCATATGTAGCCATAAATGAAGCATCACATAACGGGGCATCACATGTAGCCATACAGTATTTGACAACGTATGTTATGTACTGTCTACTTTTAAGGGTCATAGGTGAGATCTACTTTTGTGTCGGGGACCAGGGCCTCAAAAAAGTCCCTGCCTACACTAGGATTTTAAATACTTCCAGCATAATTTTAAGTATCTAAGACATGACATCATAATCCTACTGCACGTGGTAATGTATTTACATCATAATTTATCTAGATGCAACACAAGAATTTGGAGTACAATGACACATGTTAAGTAAAAGAACCTGAATAGCACGATGAGTGACAACCTATTAAACCTATGTATTTACTGCATCTTACGAATGAAATAACAGAAAATGAATTCAGTTGGAGTGAGGGTTTTTCTTGGTAATTGTCGAACTCACACATGTTCTGCATTAATATCAATCTAAAAACCTCTGAAGCAAGATTTTTTTTTTAAAAAAATTGTTCGACAGTTTATTTGTAAATTCTCGAATTTAGTGGCCTATGGATTGTGAATTCGAGTTCCTGATTTCAACAGTAAATCACGCGGGACCAGTGGCGCACACAAGGGGGGTCCTAGGGGTCCAACCCCCCATAGGCCTTGATTTTTTTCAATTGGTTACATTCCTATGTATTTATTAAGTAAAATTTAATTATTTATTTGTTATTAATAATTAATTTTATTAATTAATGCTAATTATGTACTCAATAATTAATTTTGTATTGTTTTTGTTCTCGAAAATCGACAAAATCAAAATAATATGTTGGATGGCGGTATTGGAGCATGATACCAAAATGGTGGACTTTCGACCCTGGACCCCCCTCGAAAAATTTTTGTGTGCGCTACTGCGCGGGATAATAGGAGCTGTCACGCATTAGGCGTACGGATCCTCAAATGACGTAAAATTTTGCTGAGAAATCAAATATCGTTTCAACGATCAGACGATGGTTTGAGATTTTCAGATCTAGTCAACAGTAATCTGAAAATCTGCTTAAGGGGTAGGATTCAACAGTTCCCCGACTGAATCTATAACTTAAAAAATATTACCAATTAAACTGCTGATACACATCTCCCTTCGAAATAAAACACTTGAGAACAACACACTTTTGCCATGGCTTGTCAAGGTCATCGAAACATTTCTGGAATCCATTTTCAGCCAAGTCCTTTATTCTAGCTTGACTTCATCAGCAGATTGATCTTCGTTGAACGATATGTTGACACCCTTATGCATGTTAAAATCCTTAGTCAGAATCCACTGACGTGTGGCCAAGGATATCCCAACTGATTCTGCTGTTGTTTGAACCCTGTTCTAACGTAACGTACCGCCGCAGAAACCTTTTCAATGTTTTCAGCGGTGCGGGAAGTTTGCGAACGCCCAGAGCGTTTGTCGTCTTCGACACTTTCCCTTCCTTCTCGGAAACGTCGATGCCACTCAAAAGCTTGCGTTCGCGATAATGTTACACACGCTGCAACATTTTGTTCATCTCCACGCAGCACTTTTTCCGAAACGAACGCAAAATTTAATATTTATTATTTGCTCAACAAATGCAATTTCTTTCAATCACCGACGACTAAATGCACCCGCCTACAAAATACGACGCCATGGCGAGCCACCAAGCACGTGATTTGGAACAACCGTTTTTTAGAAAAGGGGAAGAATGCAGTGACACATAAATGTTGTCGTAGTCGCTCTACTGCAAAAATTTTCCCGTTATAGGCTCAGTCCGGGAACTTTTGAATCCTACCTCGTACAATGTGGCACTATAGAATTTAAAATATTTCACATATTCATAATCTAGTAAAATATTTGTATATATGTATAATTAAGATTTTTCTTTGCTTGCATACACACACAAACTTACACACTCAAGTCCATGTCGGGGTGCTCGAGGTTGACGTAAAACATTTCCGCTTGCACGTGTTCCCTCAGCTTAAGAATCGTCGCCTCAGATTCTTTCTGCAAGCAGCGCCTGATGCGGAATATCAATTCAGCTTTGGTGGCAGGATAGCTGTTCAACTGTAGAGATACAATGATTCTACATATTTGTCTATTTACTCAAGGTATCCGACTACGCTCGGAAACGTGATATTGCAAAAGTGTATAAATGGATAATATTTATGATATTTAGTGTCACTTAGATTAGAAAATGTATATAAATTTTTTCAAGAATAGTATTACAATAAAAAATTATTTAAGTACAATATTGTGACAAAAATTAACATAGAATGACCCATTTTCAAAATATTCTCCTTTTGTGAAAAATAATTATAATAATATTTTGCCTATATATATCTCAGACCTCTGTACAGAGGCTCAACTAGAATTTTTGAAATATATAATTTAGAAGTGGGATTATATCCATGTTTAACGACAACAAAGGGGAGAAATTTTAAGAAAAAAAAACGCCTATAATTGTTTCAATTGATTGTAACTCTGAAAATAATGAGAATTTTTCAAAACTCATAGTTGAGCCTCTGTACAGAGGTCTGAGCTATATACAGGCAAAATATCATTATAAACGAAGCATTTTTCACAAAAGGAGAACATTTTGAAAAAAAGGTTGTACTATGTTAATTTTTTGCCGAAATATTGTATTTAAATAAATTTTTTTGTCAAAATGTCCTTAAAGAATTTTATACATGTATTCTAATCTAAATGACACTAAATATCATGAAAATTATTCATTTATGCGCTTTTTTAAAATCACGGTTCCGAACGTAGTCGGATACCTTAAGCAAAAAAACGGCAATTACATTTCACACATAAAAGTAAACTTTCTATTGGCTATAAGGGAAAGTTCTGTCTCGAAGGGAGGAAAAAGGGGAACGAAATTTCTATCGAATTTATCCTGATCATGCTGTGTAGTACTTCGTCATTGACATCTGATGGCTTTCATGATCTAGGTTCATCTTTCGAAGAAAGATCACCCAAGCGAAATCTCAAACACCAACTTAGGCATGTTCGAACTGTTACTGTGTCCTCTCCAACACGGCACGCGTTTTTTGAAACTCATATAACATACAATGTCTTCATTGCACTTTTTCCTCCCTCATGTTGACAGATTTACAAGCCTAAAAAAATGACTAAAATCGAAAAAACTATCTATCATGTAATAATCAAACTGTTTAAACTGGTTTCAGTCGGATCCAAATTCTTGCTAAAGATCGACACGCGTTAAAAAACGACAGAGCTATCTCTTATACTCAATACAACAGAAAGAGAACTGAAATAAAAATTATAAGCCCGATTTTAAGCTGGTCTTATTCATCTAAAAGTAAGAAATTATCTCGACGTGTATATATATATTCCTGAAAAGAAGCTGCGATTTTTTGTTAGCTTTTGTTGTAAACAAATTTGAGGCAATGCCTAATTTTTTGTGCACACCAATTTACACTTGTTGAATTACAACCAAGTTATATTTCTGAAACATCGTCATAAAACTTATCCCATTTATCCTGAAGGAAGTCGTCCCTCCAATATGTTGAGAAGATTTAAATTCTCATGACAATAAGTTCTAATCGTGGTGTCATTGCCAGAACAAATCTTTATTATCATCCCAATTTATTTGGACAACCAAGAATTTTGCTCTTCTACCATCAATCTGTTCATTTATTTCTAATCAGAAAATAATAGTTGATGACCTGATCTAAAATTAAGCTTAACATTTCGTCTTCCAGCTGCTGACTCAAATTATCGAACGCTGACTGTTACTGTCGTACACTCAGGAGATCCTCCTGGTTTTTTTTTCGCACAAAGTTGCGAAATTCTAATTCTCAGGAGTCTTCCATTGCCCTTTTCTTGTACTTGATGGAGTAGATCTTTCTTTTTACACTCATTTTCATCTGTGAATATAATTACTGTATCTACTCGAATCTAAGCCGTCATCGATTCTAAGCCGCTCCCCGATTCTCTATACGTTTTTGAGAAAAACTTTTTTGAAAAATGTGTAAGAAGTGTGCATCAATATCCAATACTTTAGAAATTTTTTAAAAAAATTTTAATGAAAAAAAGTAAGAAGTTAAGAATTAAAATTTATTTTACCAGTATTAAAAACTGTCAAATGCATACATGAACCTATAATTACTCTAACTGTCAGTATCATGTTTCGAAAATGATTCATCACTTCCATTGTCACAGCTGACTTCGGAATCGGTGTCAGTTGAGTCGTCTTCGTGGCATCAAGTGCATTTGTTATGCAATGTTTTTTGATAAAAGAAAAGATTGTCGAACATTTACAAGCAAAAAATTATAATTTGTTTATGTCATTGTCCTATTCAGTTGCATCCATATCTGTTACTAATCAAATGTTCTCACACATCTGAACTTCAATTGGACATTCGGCAGTAAATCTGGCAGAGGAAATTCATTAATCGTTAATATATGTATTTTATATCACCTTTCGATTGATCATTTGGCATAATCTGACTGACGAACTCAATTAGGGCTTATTTTGGGCCAGAGTTTGAATTGCGAGTTCCAGGAAAACGTTCTATTCTCATCATCTTTGGAAGAAAAAACCCCGTTGCAGGAGCTTTGAAATGAATGAACGCATAATAAGCGCAAAATTTGCTTGACGTCCTTCTTATTCAGCAGGCACCTACAAGTCAGGCTAGAAAATTATTTTCAGGGCTATCCAATTTCAATTGATATTAACAATTCAGATACTGTAATGTATATAAACTCTGTCAAAATATTATACATACATATACATATATATATATATACATACATACATACATACATATATATATATATATATATATATATATATATATATATATTGGATATATGTATATATATATTGGATATATGTACAGTAACCTTCCTATAACGCGGTACTCTCAGAATGCGGTACTCAACGCGGTACTCTCAGAACGCGGTTTATATATAACGCGGTACTCTCAGAACGGAGCTGAAATTGCGACAGCCCTCCTATAACGCGGTACTCTTACAGCGCGGTTTCCGTTTAACAACGTCCCATCAGTTCTTTCCGATAGGGATAACGTATATTAGTGTTTTTTTCTTCTTTTTTCGCGGGATCTCTGCTCAGCAAAAGTAAAACATTGTTTCAAATTTTGTGTAAAGAACGCTTAAAATAGTGTAAATAATTTACATCTGGAAGTGTAATACCGTCAACCCTCCTATAACACGGTGAGTGCGTACCGCGTTATGTGGAAACCGTGCTATAAGAAACTCGGATTTAACCGTACAAATCAGGCTTATTCGTAGCGCGTTCTATGGAAACCGTCTACCGCGTTGTATGGAAACCGCGCTGTAAGAAACTCAGAATTAGTACAAATCACATCATTCGTACCGCGTTATATGGAGACCAATAAATACAAAAGACGAGATCAACTCCACCGGCGTTACTGATTTAATATAGGAGTGCAACGCGCCAAGCACTTTTTGACACGATTCCTTAATCGTTTTGTTTTGTCTACGCCATGCCTCAGTGCGCGCTCCGTTTTTAATTTATTCCTCGATCAGTGTAATCACTACTTTTTTTTATTTCATAATAAAACTAGATTTTGAAGGGAGAGGTGGTGGCAAGATTTTAACATATAAAATAAATACAACAGAAAGTAATATTAATGTACAGTCAACCCTCCTATAACGCGGTACTCTCAGAACGCGGTGTCCATATAACGCGGAGCTGAAATTGAGACAGCCCTCCTATAACGCGGTACTCTTACAGCGCGGTTTCCGTTTAACAACGTCTCATCGGTTCTTTCCGATAGGGATAACGTATATAAGTGTTAGTTTTTTTGGTTTTTTTCTGTGGGATCTCTGCTCAGCTAAAGTAACACATCCTTTCAAATTTTGTGTAATGAACGCTTAAAATAGTGTAAATAATTTACATCTGGAAGTGTAATACATTAATATTATTTTCTGTTGTATTTATTTTATGTTAAAATCTTGCCACCACCTCTCCCTTCAAAATCTAGTTTTATTATGAATGTTTGATCACTACACCCGGGATAGCTCAATAACACACACCTCACACATAGACTGTAAAACACTCTCTATTTTTATTCACCTAAACACATAGTAACTAGAGATACACAGACAGCGCCGTCTGGCGCACGGTTTTTGCGACAAGCATGAGCATTCTCCCCGCGTTGACATGTAATACATTCAACAATAACACAAATTACAATAAAACGATAAAATACTATAGGATTACGTAAAACAAATTAAGGTACATATAAAAATTCTAATACACAATATTCAGAGACAAAATTCAAACTGGCATAGGTAAAAGACAAACTCTTGAAATGGCTCTTTTATATTCTCCAAATTGTGTTTTTACTTTTACAACCCTTATTAGTGCATCACTGCCACTATAAATCTCAGTGATTCTCCCTAAAGGCCATTTAAAGGTTGGCATATTGTCTTCAATGAGAACTGCCAAATCACCCACCTTAACATTTTGTTTTTTAAATTGCCATTTATTGCGCTGTTGTAATTCACTATGATAACATCTGTGCCACTTATTCCAAATTAGTTGTACTAGTCTGGTTATCCGTTGCCATTTTTAAGGGCATTCTCTTTTAATTCAATTAAATTGGACTCGACTACTGAAGTCATAGACCTCCCTATCAAAAAGTGGGCTGGAGTTAAAGCGTTCAAGTCATCCGAATTGCTCGATAAAGAGGGCACAGTGGCCTGGAATTTAAAATTCCCTCTATTTGGATACAAACAGTTAAAAATTCCTTATAGGTTAAATTTGAGTCACTGACAACTCTCTTAAGATGGTACTTTATTGACTTAACCGAAGCTTCCCAAAGACCCCCAAAGGATGGCGCTCTAGGTGGTATAAACTTCCATTCTATACCCTCAGCAGATAAGAGAGAGAAACCTGCGCTAAACTATCATCTGAATCCTCAATAAGTTTTAGAAATCTCTTGAGCTCTTTATTGGCACCTACAAATGTTTTCCCATTATCGGAATACAATTTAGCACATTTACCTCTGCGACTAAAAAATCTTTTAATATAGCAATAAAAGCATCAGATGTAAGATCTGACACAATTTCTATGTGAATCGCTTTAGACACAAAACATACAAATACACAAATATAAATTTTATGCAAAATTCCTTTTCTTAGATTTTTGTACCTGATCATGAATGGGCCACAAAAATCCACACCAGAACAGTTGAACGGGTAATCTGGGACTACTCTATCACGGGGTAGATTACCCATTAGCTGAGAGGTAACAAGGGGTCGGCTTTTAAAACAGACAAGGCACTCATGCACTACTTTTCTGCATAATGAACGACCATTTAATGGCCAGAACTTTTCCCTTACATAGTGTAGAAGAGAAGAAGCACCAGTATGCAGATTCTTTCTATGGAAATGGACAATTATTTGAACAGTTAAATTATGATTTCCTGGTAAAATTGCAGGATGTTTATTAACATAAGGTAAATCTGAATTACTCAGCCGGCCTCCAACTCTCAATAATCCATCACTGTCTATAAAGGGGTTTAAATTTCTAAGTTTATTATTAGGTGAGACAACTCCTTTACTTTGTAAGCTCTTAATTTCAGCCCAAAAAAACTGTTCTTGGACCATTCTGATCAGTTTAGTTTCTGCTTGGTCTATATCTGTAGCAGAAAGGGGACCATTCAATGTTAGTTTACGTTTGTTTACATTATTACTAAATCTTAACACATAACTAAATATACGAACAATTTTCATATAACTATTACTTTTACGTAACAAAGTAGATAAAATAGAAGATCCACAATTAGTTGAAACACAAACACTAGATGTAATTATATCAGTACTCGAACCAGTTCTCAGTTCCTTAGAATACTCGCATTCCTTAACTGGTGACAAACTTGTTTCTTCACTTGACAACTTACCTTTTTCAAGGAATTGTGGACCATGCCACCATAACCTTAAATTTGGAAGGTCACAAGGGCGCAATCCCCGAGACACAAGATCTGCTGGGTTGAGAACAGATGGCACATGGTTCCACAGGAATCCTTCAGTCAATTCTTGCACCTTGGCGACACGATTGGCCACGAAGGTTTTTAAACGATTGGCAGGTGTATTTAACCATGTCAATGCAATAGTTGAATCCGTAGGTAGCGCAATATCACTTATGTTTAACCTCAAGGTGGAGCGTATTTTCTTGACGAGTTGAGCTAATAAAACACAGGCACAAAGCTCGAGTCGAGGTATGGAAATAACTCGAATTGGTGCAACATGATATTTGCTGGCAAGAATGCTCACTTTGGCAGCACCGTTGTGAAGAAAACACTGTAGGTAAACGACCGCTCCGTAGACCGCTTCAGATGCATCCGCAAATCCTTGGAGAACGATTCTAATATTATTGTCAGCCATAATAAATCTATTAATTTTCACTTCCTCTATACATTTTAATGTTGTCACAAATTCTCTCCACCCGTTGTCAATTGAATTAGGTAACACATCATCCCAATCCAGTTTACATTGCCATAATTGCTGCAGAAACACCTTTGCTTTCGCAATCACTGGTCCTAAGAAACCCAAAGGGTCGTATAGCTTAGCAATTACACTTAAAACTTCACTCTCAAACACATATTCCTTCACTTCACCTTTCAATAAAATGTCATTAAGGCTTATGCCTGTGTGGTGGGGGATGAACCGTTAAAGACGATTCTTAGTTTAGTAGTCAGTTTTTCAGGGCGTAATACACCATGGTGGGGTATGTAGTAATGTGTGGGTGGTTCACTTGACTCAACTACCCTTTCCAAATGACCTAACTCCTCATACTTCTTCAAAAATTCCGCATACAACGATAAATACCTAGAATCCCTAGACAACCGTTTCCACAATGAATTAAGTCGCCTAATAGCAATATCTTTGGAGTTTCCTAAACAAGACGGATCTTTATTTAATGCCATCGATACTACATACCTACCCTCACAATTCCTCCTATGAGTGCGCACAAAATGATCCTCACACAAGGACACCTCTGTATCAACCTTAGGCTCTATGTGAACACTCTCAATTTACCAGAATTTTTTCAGTGTTTTGTTTAAATCGTCATCAACAATTAATCCGCAATGAACGCGATTCTCTGTAACTTGTGTGTGTGTGTGATCTACACTTCTTCCACTTACAACATAACCAAACACCGTATTTTGTAACACTAAATGCGAATTATCACAATAAAATTTTCCAGGCTTTAACAATTCGTAAAAGATTTCAGCACCAAGTAACATATCAATTCTATCTGGTATATTAAATTTATCATCCGCTAAGGGCACAAACTCTGAAACATTAACATCTACATCAATCACCTTGTTTGGAATGAGATCTGTAATCTTATTAACTACTAACAACATTAACTCACTCTCAAAAGTTTTGGCTTTATTTGCAACTGAAGTTTTTACGCAATTTTTAACAACCATAGAAGCATCATTAACGCACGAAACCACTGTATTTATTTTCTCCATTTTCAGCTGCAACTTCTCAGCACATGCCCTCGTACATAAACAAGACTGCGATCCTACATCTAACAAGCATCTGACCTCCACCCATTGAGAGTATTTATTTTTAACAAGCGCGCGAACAGTACTCAAAAACACATTCTTTAGTCTGCCTTTCTCAAACCCAGTCGCCACAAACTGCGCTTGTGAATTTGCTTCAATTGATCCTTCAATCTGCCCTGGAACAAAAGTAGGAGCATCCAAATTTAAATTACTAGTGGGAGTGGGATTCCTAGTTTTGTCACGTGAAAAATGAATCAAGCTATTATGAGGTCTAAGGCAAAAACAATTTTTCTCTGAACGGCATTCCTTCAATCTATGAGGTAAAAAACAGCGAAAACAAAGATTATTCCGTTTAACTACCTCTACTCTATCCTCAACTGTTATCAGTTTCTTAAACTGATAACACTTAGAAAGAGGATGAAAATTATTACCCTTACATAGAACACAATTTGTTTTGGTTTCGGCCACGAAAACATTCGACGAGATTCTCTCTTGCCGCCAAGTGCTAACCGTCTGCAGTCTATTTTCGCCCATCTGTTTTGACTCCACTCCCTGGATTTCCGCTCATTAAATCATTCGAAACCTTTCCTCTCGCGGATAAATAGACATCACATTCCCTCCCAAGCTGTTGAGGCTTGAAATATGTTTCTCCCTGTTTCGTTGCAATATGATTCATCGTATCTCTATCTAGCGTTTCGAAAATTTTATCTGAAATTATTAGATCACACAAAGAGCGGAATTCATTAACTTTACGCAACTGACACACAATAATAATCGAAAGTTGCACTTAAGCGGGAAGCAAACTGAACATAGTTTTCGGATGGTAGTTTGCGAGCCTTTTTAAAGTTACTCAGGCATTCTTGAGGCGTGGGTTCAAACTCTCTTAATATTAATTCTTTAATTTTAACATAATTGCTTGAATCCTCTTGACTAACATATGTTAGCAAATTATTGACTCTTTCGCCTAAAATATTTAATAGAATTTCGTCTTTTAGCTCATCAGGCACGGATTTGATTTGAAATGCCTTTTCTAAAGAATGAAAAAATAAATTAAAGGACTCTGACCTAACCGGTACTTGAATTGTCAAAGTTTTAATGCTTTTTACCAAACTCTCCAATTTATCAGTTATGGAGCCTGGTTCTCCACTTTCAAGAGATTGAGAATTTTTTCCGGATTCCTTCCTAACCTTCTCCAATTCTAATTGTTTTTCAATCTGAGATAATTTAATTTTTTCTAATTGAATTTCAGCCTCGCGCTCATTTTTCTGAGCCTCTTGTTTACTTTTCTCTAAAGCATTTTCAACAAGACTACGCACAAATTCAATATCATTTTTAAAAAAGGCACTTGATTCAATTAACTTTTTTAAATCTATTATTTTAGCTTTGCTAGGAATCTCCAAACCCATTTCCACACCAACCGAGATAAGCTCGTCTTTCTTTAGATTTAATTTCAACGCCATTTTTAAACTTATTTTGTCACAACATCTACACAATATACACTATTTTCAACCAAAAAGTATTTGTAAGCACCTAAATTACACTATTGAGAATAGGAAAGTATACAAAAACACACAAGAATATCACAATCAACACAAATCTACAAACATTAATTTCAACCATGATATCCTCGTTAAAACTATTCAACTATTAACACCAACTTTAGCGAACACAACCAAATAACTCCTAAAACATCATTAAGAATAGAAACACTGATCTATTCAAAAATTTCACCACCAAATATTCAACTAATAAAGCACAAAACCATAGTTGCTTGTTGAACTCCGGGAAAGTCGGGCCAAAATGTTTGATCACTACACCCGGGATAGCTCAATAACACACACCTCACACATAGACTGTAAAACACTCTCTATTTTTATTCACCTAAACACATAGTAACTAGAGATACACAGACAGTGACGTCTGGCGCACGGTTTTTGCGACAAGCATGAACAATGAAATAAAAAAGTAGTGATTACACTGATCGAGGAATAAATTAAAAGCGGAGCGCGCACTGAGGCATGGCGTAGACAAAACAAAACGATTAAGGAATCGCGCTTAACAAGTATCTAGTGAATGAGGAGATAAGCAGATGATTACAAATTCAGAAGAATAGATAGTTTTATTAAGAAGATATATGGCATGAAAAAAAGTTTACAAATCAGTATGCAGTATATCCATTTCTGGCCGCTATATTAGGGGTAATAAACCTTTTTTTCTGCTGGGCCGCATGCATATGTCAGCTATTTCACGCGGGCCGCATACATATGTTAGTTATTTCACGCGTGGCGCATATATATTTTACATTTCACATGAGCCACAACATGAGAAATGAATTGCTTTAAGACAAAGATACCATTGGAAATTTAAAATGTACAAAATTGATCAAAACATTATATATAACTCCTGTTTTTTTAATTATTATTTTTTTATTTTTGTCTCTAACAATATCAGTTGGAAGCAATTACGAAACATTCCTTCACAATTTCTGCATCAATAAATGGTTTCATATGATTACCAATAATATCAGAAACTTCATAGGATGTCTTTGTTACCGCTGTGACACTCTGTTACCACTGACAAAATACTATGTTAATGTTGGAAAGGTTATTCAAGAAAGCCTATTTATCACCTCTTGAAAAAGAGATCTTCGAGAAAAAGTGTCATTGAATGACTCCTGCGTTTATTGGTATTTTTTAAATACAGCACTTTAGTGACAAATCAAACAATTACTGATCTATGTTAGTTTTTCACAACAAAATAGTCAATCTCCCAATCGTCTTGAAACGATATATTTTCTTCAAATATTTTTCGCTTGTAAGATATGAAAGATAGTTAAAAATTAATTTTACCCATAAAATTATCGCTACTCCACTGTTGTCTGATATCACTAACCGTAATTGTTCCAAGTAGAAAAATAATATCAATTCGTACCCGTACAACACCGACAGGAAAAAGCAAAAATTGATATATTTCATTTCCTGACACAAAAAATTTCCCGCCAAATTTTTAATACAATGTTCTTAAATAACAAAATTTCTCAGAGCAATGGGCCGTAACCAGGCCACTTAAAAAAGGCTAGGTGGGCCGCAGTTGAGTATCGCTGAGCTGTATAATCCAAAACAAGGCGTGGCATCGAATCAATGTGAGGTCACGAAGACCTCTTGCGGAAGATCATGTCTTAATCTTTGAAACTGGGTAGTTAATTCACCAGCATTTTGGGACGGCGACAGCTGCCTTCCAAGCAAGTACTTTACTGGCGAGAGATCTGGTGATCCGGCAGACCACAGGTGTACGTCATATCCTTGAAGACATTGTAAGGATAGTCGCGTAGTATGTAGACGAGCGTTGTCTTGTGGACACCTGGGCAGAACAACGGCATTAAAATTTTGTCCACGTAACTGCGTGCCGTCCAAGTTTGTTGAAGCATGACTAGAAGTGATCGTGTTCCCAACAAATCGCTCTCCCCAGTGTCACACCTTGCGTAATCGCCGCATGCCTCTCGACAACAAATGCTGGATCGGACTGGTGACCTGGCTACCTCCACATGCGTATGCGCAGGTCATCAGCACTAATACTGAATCGGAATTCCTCGATCAAGATCACACGCCATCAGTCGGTCACTCTTCAGCTCGCCCGATGTCTGCAAAAATCCAATCGACATTGCCTATGATGTGGAGTCAGTGGTAGGCGTCTTAATGGTTGTCGGTTTCTTATACCTGCGGTCAGTCTTCGAATGGTTTTCTTTGATATCACCGGATGTCTGGAAGGTGGTAAATGTCGAAAAGATTGTAGCGATGTTGTTAGTGAAGACATGGACGCTCTTATGATTGCGCGATCATCGTGCATATTTGTGCACTATTTGTAAAAAATGCATTGCACTAGTAATATGTTCTATGTCGGGAAGAGGCATTAAGTCGATCGTGATCCACCGGTGTATCGCCAAGACATTTTGTGGTGACAGCATTTACTAAGAATTAAAATGCACGTACTAAAAGAAATATATTTATGGAACACTGATGCCATCGAGACTTCGGTTAATGTTAGAGAATAGGACCCAAATTTGGAACATTTTTTCATATATAAAAGAAATAAAAAAAAATGATATTCTGGCTTCTCGATATCCTTCAGAGAGCAAAATTTTTTATCATACATCCCATTTTTAACTGCGTTGATTCATTTTTTCTGGTATAAAATATATTTTGCGCTTTTTCTCCTATACCGTAGTGTTAAATGGGATATATATGCCTTCATGTATTAAAACAAAAAAGAAAGTATTCATGGAATATTTTGAAATTTTAAAAAACACTATATTGTTAACAGAGGCATGAGTTATAATATTGAAAATTTACATTTGAATTGAGGCATTTTTACGTCTGATAATATGCTTCGCGTTTAATTAAAGCTCTCGTACTTTTACCGAAGGCAGCTTTAAGAAAATGATTCGATAAATAAGTAGACGATACATGAACATTCATTGAAAGCAAACGATGACGATCATAGTTCATTACTATTTCTCTCTCTCTCATTCTAAATTAATAAACACAGCATTTAAACTCCTCTGTCTTATTGGCATTTCCAAATCCAAATGGTATTGATTCAGATCTGAAGAGTGAAAAAACTGAAAAATAGTATATATACCAGAGGGAAGGAACCCGCGGCCTCCGTGTGTTTCTTCATAAAAACTAAAAATAATACTTAATTATTTTGATTACAACAATTTTCGAATCAGTGGAATTAAATAAAGATCGGCATGAATGCATGTATGTTTCAATGACATCATGTGAGAATGGCCAATTGTACATTTCAAATGTTAGAGAGCCACCTAGAGCAACATGGCAACACTACCAGACATGTTATATATGCTCTTTACACAAAAACTATTTTCTTACCACTATTGATGTGACTGATTCCATATACGTTAAAACGTATTTTTTTGTATGATTGGCATTTAAATATTAATGAAGTGTTTTATTATAAGTTTCTGTTAACAGAAATACAACAATTATGTACTAAAAAAAGACGCTTGTGGCATATCTTATGCAAATCTAGCAATGTGCTGGTAACAGACTAGCCTTGTGTAGTTAACGGCCATGGTGAATATCTAGCTAATGTTGTCAAATAAATAAAATTTCAATTTTTTTTTCTTTTTGTGTAATACGTATTTCTATATAAGACACCAAATTGTTAAAATTAAACAAAAACTATAATAATTTCATAAAAGTCGCATTTATAGGTAAATTAACCTGTGCGGCCATTTTTAATATTATTTAACTTACATGTGGCCCCTAATGGTAAAAAGGTTCCAGGCCTCTGGTATATACAAATTCGCTACATTTATAAGGCAACTTTTGGAATCGAAATACCTTTCCATGATTTGGGCGTAATTTCTACTTATCATCTTTTTCATCCATGCGAGAAAAACAAAAATAAACATCTTCTAGTAAAAATTCAATGTTGATGTTTTCCTTATTAGGATCACAGAATGAACCAGAAATATGGAGTAAATTTAAAGAGATCAAAATCTCACCATTTCAGAGGATTCTAATATCGCTTCTTCCAGAACTTTCTTGATGCATTCCACTGATTGCTCCAACGGATATTCGTACTGGGTCACCAGTTTCCTATTCACAGCATCTAGAGACAAGGATGGGAACGATATGGAACCTCTGGAAAATAGTTCATAATTTTAAGGATTTTTTTAAGCACTTTACATAAAACATGTCTGTATTCCCTTTATTGGAACAAAATTTTAATCCTTAGCCCCTCCACCCCATATACAAGCAACAGGAATGAGGTGAAGCTAAGCATAGAAGAATTTTGTCAGCAGAAAGTACAAGAATAACATACCTGATACCATGTAAATTAGTGATCAGCACTGTCATATCTTCTTCATTAGGCTCCAATTTCTTTTAAAAAAAAAGACGAAATAATATCGATTACACATACAGTGAAATACGTTTAACGTGAAAACGATTAATGGCACACAGGACCCTTAACAGATATCCGTGCACTCGAAAAAAAACATCCTTTTTTTAACCAATGTAACTTAGCAATAAAACAAAACAATAATTTGAAATTTTTACCACATGATGATCATATATATTTACATTATTTCTAAAATTTTCAGAGAATTTGAGAAAAAATTAAAAAAGTTATAAAGCAGTAAAAATTTTTTTTTTCAAATATATGGAAATCAGTATTTTACACCGCGCAGGATTCTGAAGGACAAAATGGATCAAAATTTACAAAATTAACTTTATTTGGAATAAAAATGTTCACTTTTAAAGTGAAATAAACTTTTAAGAAATTTAGAGGAAAAAAAATTTTAATACAATTTTCACGAAAATTTTAAAAGTTTAAGAAAAAAATAAATTTAAAAGAAAAAAAAACTTCTTTTTTTTTTAAAATTGATATCATAAATAGTTTCTGAGAAATCCTGCACGCAAGCTAAAATTTTTTGTTTTGGGAAAAATGAAGTTAAAGATAAGAAAGAGCTTGGGTTTTCATTAAGTTTCACTACTTACTTCTCAATAACTTCGGAAGTTTTCACAGTACCAACGCAATTTTGGTACCAAACTGCTCAGAAACATTGAGGCTTTTACAAATGTTTTTTTCAAAAAAATTGAAAAATTTGCAATTTAACAGACCTGAGGGCCTTTAAGAAGAAATATCGGTTAACACAAAATAATAAAACAGTCCCGACGAACTACTATGAATTTTCAGGCTTTTTCCCTCAACACGGAACGAAAATCACTTAACATGAAAAGATTTTCCATCTGGGAATGAACAAAACACGGAAAACACCAGTCGGACTGTCCTAGTGTAGCATCGGAAGAACTCGTTGCAATGGATGATGATAATGGTACAGCCCCAATTGTGGAGGGCAAAAACATTTTGGAGCTTGCTCAAAGCTTGAAAAAATATCATTGAAGCAGATTTCGTCTACGAAAATGAAATGAATGTTGAAATGAAATCCAATGTTGTGAATCACATGACCCCCTGAGTGGGTGGAGCGTAGCTGTCAACACGCTCAGACCCACGAGGTCTATCTCGACGAAAACCATAGGTAACGGATTCTGCCTGAGTGTTAATCTTGAACTTGACTTCAGCGTACCAGGTGCTGTTGTTTTTCATGGATGTTTTCGTAATCTTGATCTTCGCTTCGGCATAACTAGGTGTGCCGTTAGTTTTCTAGGATTTTTATCTTGCTTATTTTCGGTCTAATGTTTTAACATGGTAAATTAAATTATTAAGTTTCGTTTTATTGAATTTTATCGAATGTTATCAATAAATCCAAGAAAAGACCGACTTGAATTCCAGTATTATTTGAACAACATCTACACACAAGCACCAGCATTATTATCTATTATCATTTTATTTTAATGAATAATGCAGCTCCTGTTCCCACATCATCCGAAATGAGGACCGTCATGAAAAGTAGGCGCAGTTACTGAGGCACGTTCCAATCAATGGTTGAACGAATAACACAATGAACGATACCGAACAATTTGTTGACAGTTTGATGCTGAAGAAAACAATGCAAAAAAAACAGATTATTTTCCAAAAACTCAATAAATGCTTTGTTTTTTAAAAATTTTGAGAATTTTGTAGTGAATATCTTTAAATTCTTGTGAATGTTTTTATTTCATTTATTTTTATTAAGTTCATGCATGTATAATATATCTATGTAAATAAAATAATCTCTAATAAACCTAATTTTGTTGATATATGGGTTTTTGCCAATTTTCGAAAAATTATAGAGATTTTCACTTTTTTTATATTTTCTAAAAGTTCAAATATTTCTGTTTAAAATGATATATGATATGAGGAAATACGATAATTAGAAGTATTTTTATTTATTTTTTTAAATAAAGCTTCTCCTTGACGCGCATTAAATGAGCTCTGCTAAGAGCATCTGTGTTTCCCCTTGCATAAGTTTTTGATGAGTGCGAATACATATGATGTTCAAGTGGAAAAGTTAAGAGTGTATTGTGCTTATTCAAAAGTGTATGTGTACACGTCTTTTGGATCTTAAAAGCGAAACAGAGAAAAAAAAGTTAAATGATGGAAAAAGCATAAGAGGTCGTAAACGACTCACCGACATTTTAATATCAAAAATTCAAAGACGTTACAGTATGGCTATTGGAAATAATATCAATGATCTACGCAGCATAAAAACTTCTGTTTGGTCTGTTTATTTTCATCTTCTGTCTTCAAAAACGACAGCCCTCAAAATGGACTGTATCTTGCGATTATAAATGCCTGGTGCAAGAAGCCTAAACTTATAGGCTGGATCTTAGGCGAAATATATATGCCAGGTGGTGGTGCAAGTTTCAAAAGACAGAAGCTGAATGTAACGAAAGACACTATGCTTATAAACACATACACCATAATGAATTAAATGAAGTCAATTTTTAGAGCTCTAGGGGATCTTATGTTATTAAGAAAGTGTTTATATTGAACCCACAGAGCATAACTCAGAATCCAAATGAGTCAGTTAATAGCACCGTGTGGTCAGTGATTCCAAGATATATATGTGGAATTAAAAACTCGGAAATTAGGGGTAAATTTGACTAGTGCACAGTTCAATATGAGTCACATAGCAAAATTAATGATCTTAAAACATTGTTATATTGAACCAAGTTGTAACTGAGTGTCGTGGTTCAAAAAACTAAATACACGTAGGATTTGTGAAGCCCAATGAAAGCATCTTAATATCCCCAAAAAAGGCAATATTGTAAAAAAAAGTCTTTTATATGAACAGAGAGTTAAAAAAAGGCTTCATATGCTTCTGGAAAGTACTAAAAAAAGTAAATGCTCAGATAATTTAAAAATTTTACTTTAAAGCCTGTTTTCTCAAAATGCAAATTTTTTCAATTTATGTACCTTTTTCTAAAAAACTACTTTTTATATAATCCTAAAATTTTCAGTGAGCAGACATTTAACATTTTAATGGAGGAAATTAGATATATCTTGCAAATTGTTTTAGAGATATGACTCTTTAAATTAAATTTTAGGGAAAAAATTGAATAATTTTTAAAAAATTCATAATTAATTTACTTTTTAACAATAAAACAAAACCCTTCGTTAAAGTGTTGTTGACAGTACACATAACCTACCGTAAAATGTTTATTTATGAAAAGTCAGCAGTTCCTGAGCAAAGGGTACATAAACTTACGCAATTTAACATGGGCTCCTATTTAGGTGCCAGGCCCTCTTAACACGAACAAAATACTTCAATCTCTTTAGAGTTTTATGTTAAATAACCTTTAAAATAAAATTTTTAAAAATGTAGCTACAAAGTACAAAATAAGATCAACGGAAACATGGAGTACTTGTGCAAATAACTGATTTGTTGTCAAGTTCCTTGTAAAGAGTGTTTTTTTTTCCAGGTATAGAAGTTGGCATTACTTTCCAAGATGGCGACCGATTTAACAGCTGTCAAGTGATTTATTCTCAGTTTGGTTTCGCAATTCATCAAAACGATCATCAAGCAAGGCGTACATTCGTCGAATGGGCCCAAAACGAGATTGCCGTTGTTCCCGATTTTCATAAGAGAATTTTGCTCAGCAATGAAGCGCACTTCTGGTTGAATGGCTACGACAACAAACAAAACTGCCGCATTTGGAGTGAAGCTAATCCACAAGTGTATGTCGAAACACCGTTACATCCAGAAAAACTGACTGTTTGGTGCGCTTTATGGGCTGGTGGAATCATTGGTCCGTACTTCTTCAAAAACGATGAAGGCCACAATGTTACAGTCAATGGTGATCGGTATAGAGCCATGATTACTAACTTTTTCATTCCTGAATTGAACAATCATGATGTACAGGAGCTGTGGTTCCAACAAGACGGCGCAACATGTCACACAGCTCGTGCCACAATCGATTTATTGAAAGACACGTTTGGTGACCGCCTAATTTCACGTTTTGGACCTGTGAATTGGCCTCCAAGATCTTGTGATTTAACACCGCTAGACTATTTTTTGTGGGGCTATGTAAAGTCATTGGTCTATGCGGATAAGCCACGAACGCTTGACCATTTGGAAGACAACATTCGCTGTGTTATTGCCGATATACGGCCACAAATGTTGGAAAAAGTCATCGAAAATTGGACGTCCAGATTGGACTACATCCGAGCCAGCCGTGGCAGTCCTATGCCAGAAATCATATTTAAAATGTAATGCCACAAGAGTATCTTTCGAATAAAAAAAATTCATGTCAATCGAATAATACATCGTTGTTTTATTGCAATTTAAAGTTCTATAACTCTAAAAAAAAAACACCCTTTACTTTGAGAATCTTTATTATTAATTTTCTGAAATGCAATGCGCCTCATAATTCTTTATTAACATTCACAAAAAATACACAAGAACTATAGGCAATTCTTAATTATGATCAAGTGACACTTGAACCGACACTAACATTAAATCTGAATTTTTATTACAAACATTTTTCAAAAAATAAAATTATATTTGCCATTGTTCTAATTATTCCTGGGTATGCTGAAACATATGATAAATGATTTCCAGTGACTAATAAATGTGATGAATGGTAAGGTAGGTATTTCACATTGCACTGTAAAATGGGAATATCCTAAAACTCTTAAATGTTAGCACCTGCCACTTTTTAAATAGGTTCAGTTTTCACATGTTTTTATTGCCAAACGATTGGGGTTCCACTATGCTGATAAATATTTTAAAAACTTTACTGGAAACAGACCTTCAGATATGCTCAAAAAAGTATCTAAACTGGAGATAATAATAAGGAAAGATATATTTTCATTTTCAATTTCTACTATTAGTTCACTCTCTCCCTATATACACTGCTGTGTATAAAAAATGCAACACCATGAAGGAATCATCAGAATTAAATGTATTTTGCAGCAACTATCAATTATAGGATGTTCCGTAAAATAGTAAAGTTTTAGAGCCACCACGCATGCGTGGCGTGCGCAGCGCCCTCTGAACTGACGCTGAAAGCATATAAATAAAGGGCTGCAGCAGGACCGTTGAAAATAGTTACCGTAAAATCCGGCGTATAACGCGCACTTTCAGCACAAAAAATACGATCCAAAGTTAAGGGTGCGCATTATACGCCGGGTATAAAAATAATAGCTTTAAAAATAACAACAGAGGTGAGAGCGTAAAAAAAAGAATAATAACTTCCACACATATTGAAATACTGTCTATTTAAAAGAAATGTAATGCCTTATGAACTAAAAAGAGTTGTAGCTCGAAAGTATACTATTCTTTCAAAAGTCTGGAGTAATACCTCGAATAAACGACTTCAAAACATAAGAGTATTGTATACTAACATTTCAGATTTTTTCGTAAAAAAGGGGGTGCGCGTTATACAGCGAATATACATAAAAATTAAAAAGTGCTGCTTCAAAAAGTATAGGTGCGCGTTATACGCCGGATTTTACAGTGATGATTTTTTTTAGTGCGAACGTTTAGTGAGACCTAAGTACGCCTCCACGACGAAATAAGGAGAAATTCCAACAACTTACGGAGTTTGAACGGGGGAGGATTATCGGCCTTCGAGAAGGAGGATTTTCCTATCGCGCAATAGGAGCTCGTGTGCAGCGGAACAGTTCCACAGTGATGCTAGTTTGGAAGCAGTGGACCGACGAGCACAGAACTCGAAAAACGGGCAGTGGACGATGGAAGGTGGCGTTTTTCTTGGCTTCAAATATATTTTTTTAAACTTGTAGTGGATGACACTTGATGTTGAGTTGATACAGTTTTTTCAAATATTAATTCATCAATTAAATTTAATTAACTAAAATAAAATTTTTATTTGTTAATCTAAGTAGGAATTCAACTTTTTTTAAAAAAATTTATATTGCTTGTGTGTTTTTTATTTATACAGTAAAATGTCGTTTATCCAAATCAAGTGGGACCGGACACCGTTCGGATACGCGATTGGTCGGATAACCGAAAACCGAATGCGATCCGTGCAGGCAGTGTATGAAACAGGACACTGCAAATATTGAAAATCATTACATGCGGGAAAAGTGCTTGAAGAAAAAGTAAAATAGGTGCAAACTGTCGCTATTTTACCTTTATTGAGAAAAATAATCACTTGTTTTTTGCTGTACCATTGTACACCTACGTTTTTTCGCTGCAAGGTCTCTGATTCTCTTGAGCAGCAGTATTCGAATAGGACAGCACTCTGATTGTTGTTCGTACCACTCCATAGCTGTCTCTAACTCAAAAAACGCGTCAGCATTTTATGGACCCTTGCTATTTTCGTTGTTGTTGTTGTCCTCGTCTTCATCCGTTTCATTGTCGACAGGGTCCGATTCTTCTTGCACGGAAGTCACAACCTCGTCATCATATAACATTTTCAATCCACAGTCTTCGCCTGTGCTAGAGACGCTTCACTTTCTCTCTTCGCGAGACTCTCTATGTTCAAGACGTTGCGCTTCCGTTTTGAATTCGAAGCCGTAGTAGATCATAACTCAATTAAAGAGCACGTATACACCCCCCTCACTTGGAAACAAACTGACTTAATATTTCGCGCAGATGTTTACCAAATCATGCAACTGAAATTCCCCAAATATCCCTGACATTGGGTTCTCCAGTTACTTTTGACCAAACGCGAAACAACTGTTGAGCTTTGCACTGTTCGAAAACGTATTCATATACAGAACATGTAGTTGACAAAAAAAACTAGTCCGAATATTTGACGCTCCGGGTAATAAACGTTCGGATAAACAACGTTCTACTGTATATAAAACTCATTGTTCACAAAATTACAGAAAATGTTACTTACGAGCCTTAAATTGTTTTGGACTTCGGTATTGAGTTTGTAATTGATGTAAGCACCAGCGGAGATGGATGACATGTCGACCATTTCCGAATTACCCAGTAACTTCAAGGTGACGTCTTCGATGAAGGTATTCACTAACCTATCAAGAAAGATAAATTTGAGTTAATTAAATAATTTTTGATATTCCTGATTAACGAAAACCTGTAATTTTACCATTTGGAAGTCTTTTAGGAGAACTTTCGAGTATACCTGATAATAGGTAACACTCCAAACTGAACTCCCAAATGTACCACATTATTCCAGATCAGTGGTCTACAAACTTTTCAACACACGGAACCCCTAGAACTAGAAAGTGTTTTCGTGGAACCCCATTCTATTTACATACTTAGCAGAATACACCTCAAAATAATATTTAAAGTAGATTAACATGCTATAGATACCTTATATAAAGGCAATTAAAAAGTATTGCATTTATTATTAAAAAATTTCAATCTAATTGTTTTAATATAATTTATTCAATAATAATATACAAATTTATGATTCAAATATCACCTACTCATGCATTTTATTTAGTAACTGGGATATATGCTTGATTTTTTTCACACAAATTGTAAGTCAATCCGCATTACATAATCCGAATTTTAATTTGTTTTCATACTTCGTTTTTGTAGCCAATATATTTCTCTTACACACAATGTTCTGAATGGCCTTAAAATATTTATAGCCGTGTGAGAAATACTGAGCATTTTGCATGAGTTAGCAACCTAAAATTTAGGAGCTTCTCTTGCTTAAATTTAGATTTTAACAGCGAATCTGTTGATATGTTGTTTCTCTCCTTCATTACAGGTGTTTTTATTCCACAAATGCAAAAAGGTACATTTTCCATTAGAAAACTATTTCGTTTTGAAAGACATTGTACTAACTGACGAGCATAAAAACAATAGAATATTCACAATCTAGTAGGAATTATATAAAAAGAAAAATCACGCGCATTTTAATATTCTTTGATTATATCATAATAAAAAGTTTAAAAAGTGTCACAAAATACAATTATTAAATATAAATAAAATTTACCATTTTAATGAATAGGATGAGCTTTAGATACTTGTACCTATACGAACTTCATCGAGAACGTGAATCTATCGGGTTAGAGGGAAAGTTCTGCCGTATTTTAAAGAAAATATTTGAATGCATTTATAAAAATATGTGTTTAATATTAATCAATTATATATGCTCCATTATTTGTTACAACTTGTTGCTATCTTTCAGGTAACATATAAATTTCTATTTTGTAGAAGTTCTCGTGCTTGGAGTAAAAATAGTCAACAACTGCCTTTGAAACACTTTCAAAAGACTAGCATTTTTTTCCGTTAGATAATTTTGCAGAGATTTGAACAAGTAATAATCAGAAGGTGCAATGTCAGATGAATACGGTGGGTGACCAAGGAATTTACATCCTAACGCATTCAGTTTTTGTTGTGTCACCATTGGAGTATGCGGTCGAGCATTATCGTGGTGAACCACTATTCCTTTTCTGGACGCTAATGCTGGCCTTTTTTCTTTGATAGCTGCATTCAATTTATCCAGTGATTGCAGTACAGATCCGCGCTGATGGTTTTCCCCTGTTTCAGCAACTCGTAGTACACTGGACCTTTCCTGTCCCACCACAAACAAAGCAGTACTTTTCGTTGATGGATACTTAGTTTTGGAACTGTTGCTGTTCCTGGTTTGCAGTGTAATTTTTTTCTCTTAATATTCTCGTAAAGAATCCACTTTTCATCTCCAGAAATCCGCTTGTCCAAAAACTGCTCCGCGTTGTGTCTAATCAGATGTGATGAACACATTCTTACACGATCAGACAAATTCTTTTCCAATAATTCATGTGGAATCCAAACACTTCGCTTTAACACAAACCCAAGAGATTTAATGTGATCTCCAACAGTTGTATGATGAATGCCGAACTCTTCTGGAATTAAATGTGGATTATTTTCCAACATGGATCGTAAAACGTCATTATCGATCTTGGATGGTCATCCAGATCGATCACTTTCTTGGAGGCTCAGATCCCCGTAACGAAATTTGCTAAACCATCTTTGACAAGTACGAACATTTACAATATCTTTTCCGAATACCGCACATAAATTTTTACATGCAACCGATGCGTTGCTTCCTTTTTGGAATTCATACGAAATGCAACGTCGTAAATGCACTTTATCTACTGACATGTTTTTCACATTAAATAATAAACGGTAAAAAAGGACTCCTTTTATATTATACAGCGGATAAAGAAACAAAAAAAATCCGAATGATTCACTGGCCAGATGTTTTTTTTTAAATTTACAACAAAAATCACCTTCCTATTTAAAATACGACTAACTTTCCCTCCAACCCAATATTTTGTATCTATTTTGTATGAGTTTCTTTTCGATTCTATTATTGTGACTTGTGAAACCCCTAAGTATGCCTTGTGGAACCCAGATTCGGTGGAATACAGTTTGAAGACCACTGTTCTAGATAAAGACATGAATTATTCTGTGGTGGCGAAAGAATAATCTTTTTTCGCCAGCTGAACGAGTTATAGTAATGTTGAACTGCGATAAGTTGGCCACGAACGCTGTGAAACACATTAAGAGGTCCAGCACGTGAATTTTTGAAAAATTGTCGATTTTGACTTTTTTACATTTTTTAAAAGTTCAAACAATTTTGCTTAAAATGATATATTATATATTGAAATACGATAATTAGAAGTATTTTTATTTTTTAAAAGGAAGCCACTCTCAAAACAAATTATAAATTACACTCTCATTGACAAATTACAAATTCTTACTTTACAGCCTGTTTTCTCAAAATAGGCATTGAATATGCGTTCCTTTTGGGCTTCTGGACTGTAAAGCAGTCCTCAATCCCATGTCGTGAGAGTCTATGATGCTGGGCATGGCGAAAGTGGTGTTTTCCATTCTGCTGAGTGGCATGATGGCGATTGGTCGAACGATGGAATCCGGGATTGCAATATTTTTACCGTTATGTACTTTTTCTCAAAAACCAATTAATGTAGGATCCTCAAATTTTCAGTGAGCATGCTTTCAAAATGTTTACACATTTTAATGGAGGGAATAAGATATATCTAGCGAACTGTTTTAGATAATGTATTTTTAAACTAAATTTTAAAGAAAACATTTTGGTATTATTTTAAAAATTCATAATTATTTTAATTTTTTAGCAAAAAGACAACCCCCATTAAAGTCTTATTGATAGTACATATAACCTACTGTGAAAATTTCATCTATTAGTTGCAAGAAGTTTCTGAGAAAAAGGTACATAAACTTACACAATTTAACATGGGCTCCTACGGAAGTGCCGGACCCCCTTGAGGTGCAATTTCGTCAAACACAGGGGTGATGTTTACATACAATGAATGTAATGCACGTTTCGTTCAGCATTGACATTCGTTTCATTAAGAAGAAACTGTGAAATATCACTTCTTTTGACTTATCTCACTAAAACTGTCTAGCAAAAAACCACACAAACAGAAAAGAAGTACTGTTTGGAATAGGGATGGGCAAATAGCGGCCCGCATGCCCCACGCCACTGGCATAGAACTTTTTTGTGGCCCACTAAAACAGTCTGAAAACAAAATAGACAGAAAATGTTTTCTACATTTGGGTCAAAAGTTATTTGTGGACAAAGTTTTTTTTTTTTTTTTTTTTTTTTGCATGAAGATCAACAAGAGTAAATATAGAAAGATGCAAATTCGCTCACATCAACTTACAGGGTGCGATGAGAACAAGCAACCTCACACCTGATTTCAAAACTATTGTAGGAAAGAGTGATAGTCTACTGCTAGTTTGATATCACAGGGCATGGCGCCAAGCACTGCTTGCCGAGATAAAGGAATCACGCCAAGCGGCGCTTGTCGCTGGAATGGAATCAAAGATGGCGGCCTAGCGGTATCAAATCGTCAGGAAGATAATTTTAAAAAATTGTTTTGAAATACACTGAAGTATTTTTCAAAAAAAAAAAAAAGAATATAAGAAGAGATTGAGAATAACCAACATCTATCAATAAATAATGAATAACAAAATATAAAAAGTTACATGTACTAATAATATTATACAGTATATAATAATAATCTTATAATATAATTTAATAGTAATTATACATAATATTCTTTTAGCATGATTTAATAATAATTATTATCTATAAAAATAATCATATAATGCAACTTAATAGTAATTATAAAAAAAGAATAATCTTCGTATTGTAATATATAAATTATACATAAGAATACTCATATAACGTAATAATTATAAATAAATAACACAATAATAATTATAAATGAATAATATAATGATTATAAATTAATAATAAAATAATAATTATAAATAAAGAGCATAATGATTATAAATAAATATAATAAAAAAACAATTATTATAAATAACGAATAATATATGTGATTATTACATTTAATAATAACTGTATTTTTATATTGTAATCTTCATAAAATGATTACATAATATATATTAAAATTAATAATGAATATCAATTTAAAAGTACTGAAAACTTGCAATATTCCAAAAACAGCGAAAAAAAAAAGGGTAACCATATTGTAATGTTATCGTCCATCTTGGCCAACATAAACAACAACTTGGCGCGTGCCCCATGATATCAAACTAGTCCCAACTCATTTTAAAATTAAATATGCTTGCAGCTCTGGATATGAAATTAGCACAATAAATAAATTGAATAAAACTACCACTACTTTATTTAATTTACATCCATTGATTTTATTTAACTTAAACATTTATTAATTTTTTATGGCATAGCTTATACTTTTTGTGAGACACAAATTTAACTAACGAATGCAATCATTTAAAAAAGTTACGACCCTCCGGTATCTTTCAATTCCACAATGTGGTTCTCGAGCCAAAAAAACTGTCCAACACTGGTTTAGAAGAAATTTTGAATGGCGCATAACAGAACACTATCCACCGTCCGTAAAATTAACCATGCAAGCCTTGTGGATGTATCTTTGTTTTTCACTAAACACTCCGACTATTTCAAATTTTCTTTTTGAATGGAGCAATAGCTATCAATCATTAATGTAACCAGTTAACGTTTATTGCCAATTGTTTTATAACAAGTGGAGATAGTCGAGAAATTACTTTTTTAGAATAAAATTGGTAAGTAATAATGTTCTAATAAATATATTTTTTATTTTTTAAATACTTATATTTATAACTGAAATTATACAGAAAAAAATTCATTTTAATGCACAGATAATTTAAATTAGATTTAGGGAACTAACTAAAAAAAGGGGGTTTTTTAATTACGCCCGCTAATGCTCTCTAGGACATACGGCGTCGTACAGTCCAATATAAAGGAGATATCACTCTAGCATGTAGAACTCCACAGTTGTCTTGCAAGACAGCGTGAAGTAGAGCGGGGCAATCGGATAGATGCTCCGCAGTCATTGGCACGGATTTAGAGAGGGCAGAGCGGTGAATCAGCCAGGCCAATCTTAAGAAGATGGACTTGCAGGTAATCATATCCGGAGATGACTCTGAAACATGCAACATCCTCCACCCTAGGTAGGGCAGAAAGCTGAGCACGTCTTTGGCATATCAAGCAGACGAGACCAAGATTTGCCAACAGCCAGGTCGGCAAGTGTGAAATTCTCTTCTGTCAAAATTTGTCCATGAGAAGTCGCTTGTGTCTATTAAGGCCTTCTAAAACTAGAAGGTATTAAAAGAATGTTTGCATCAGGTACCATATTATTTGCTGTATACCTGGATCTTATACACTACGCACGTGAAATAATGGGACATTCGTGAGTATGAACATCCTTCCAATTTAAAACATGAACGTTCATTCAGTCCCGTTCATTGAACTCTAGCAGCAGAAAGAAAAGTTCAGACGAAAACACTAAGGGACATCTTACTTGACCATGTAGTATTGTTTTCCCCCGGACTCTTCACCCATTTTGACTGAAAATTCTTTCAGTTTCTTATTGTAGCCGGACAGCTTTTCCGCCAGCTTATTCCGGAGGTCAGGCAAGGCAGCTTTGATGTGAGATCTCAGCGTTTTCTGCAACATCCTCTGGAGATAAGGAGTACCCATCTTTTCTGCCAAATGTCTGAATGGAATAAAGAGGAAGGTGTAAGGTTCAAGTGCAGCACATCACATAAACAATGAACAAAAAAAGATATGAAAACTTCACTAAAGCATTTTTTGTGACATTAAATAAGAAAACGAAATATATAATCGGAAATTAAAATAATATTGTTAGAAACTACTTTCATAGGTATTCTGAGGAAATATTCAAAGGTTTAACCTGGTTCCCAATCGATCTACATTTTATCAATATTGGTAGCAATAAAAAGAAAAAAACATTCACTATTTTTTTCCCCAACAGAATTTTTACTACACTTTATTCGCGGTATATTTCAAAAGAATTTTATCATAAATAAAAACCCTCTTCTCCATTTAACGAATTTAATTAACGATTATACACTGATTTGCTAAAGTTAAGATACAATCTGTTTTTGAGTCTAATTTGAAATTGATTAAAAATAAAAACAAGAAATTGAAAGAAAATATGCACTAAACACCTTTTATATTGAATACAACACAGAAAGTTGCATAAGTTTAACAGAGGCATTTATAAGAAAAAAATCGCACTCTTGGCAGAAATGTCCATTGGTAAAAGGTAAGCAGAACAGTACACTGCTGTTTTTATGTAGAAAAATGTCGAAGAAACATTTCACGAATGTGTTCTAATAAGGAATTTTTGTTCACTTCAAACTACACACACACACAACGCTTTATACCTTAATCACAAGTACACTTTTGTCTCAATACTTTTAAAAGCATAAACAAAATATCAAGAAGGAAAACAAGTAGGTAAACACAACACTCACTCTGAATAGATATCCCGTACGTCTACAAAATACCCTATTCATGTTTTGTCGAAGAAATGGACATCTTTAGGAAGTATGTGGCAGTATGAATTTTTACAGTTCTGAATAAGAAACATCACAGTGTTGCAAGAATGACGAAAACGTCGATCGTGATCGAATAGAGCCACTAACTAGTAATCTAACAGCCACCCCAAAAACGGACTAAAAAATTATCGTCAGAAAAAATGTCATAATGTGAAGATTAGTAAGTGCATGTGCACTGACTCAACAAGCTGTTCTATTATTGAAGAAGTAAGTCAAGAAAATATTGTTACGTTGATCGGGGTTCAAGATTTTATGCAAATCAGTCCCAAAGAACAAGACAGTTCTTTAAGAGCGATGAGATTTTTATTGTTGAAAATTCAATCCTTGAAATACAGGATTCAGCAGTAATATTCGCAGAATAAATTTCAGAAAATCTTCACATCTTCAACAGAACTCAGACAATTACCAGTGTTTAAAATACACGTATTGTAAGATTGTCTTGTAGTTGAATTAATCAGCTCTAA
>BMAU01003343.1:0-17262 GCA_019973935.1 Trichonephila clavipes | reverse complement strand
ATTAATCAGCTCTAATTAACCGGATTTACCGTTTTTATTATTTCCTTTAAAACACATCACTATATTAATAATTTCATTTACAATTAAAAGTCACATCGGGAACTACAGGCAGCTTCGTCCATTTTACGTTCGAGACTCTCTTCTTCTCTCCTTCCCGTTCAAAGGCCGTGGTCCGTCGCCAAAAGCCCTTGTGTAGCTGAAAAGTGCGACGTTAATATTCAATCAATCAATCAAACCCGCTCAAAGGCCAAAACAGTTCACAGCAGCGCCCTCTTTCTAGTCTATCGTGTGTTATGTGTCAAGCCTCCTAGTGTACTATGTGCCACGCCGTTACAGTATATACAAGATTATTCACAAGCAATCGCTCGTTTAACAGCCGAAATAATCACTACTCGCTTCAGCAGTCAAATCAATACTAAGTGTTCCGTAGATAAAACCATAAGTGGAAGGATTACTGGAGAACCTGCTTCCCGCAGAGAAGCTCAATCTCCTTTCATGATAAACTGGGTGGTTACATGGGTTCAGCTTTTCTCTTGGCCCTTTGTTGCATAATTGTATAAAAATTAAGTAAGAATTAAAGTGAGGGAAAGTCATTAAAAAATAAAAGTTACCATGTGTGTACATAAATGAAAATTTAATAGTGATTGTGTAGATAAAAATGCATCATTGTTCATGTTGGAGAGTCCTGTTCGAGTAGAAAATTAAAATAAGTAGCTTGTCCGAATTGAAGCGGACTTAACTTAGGTGTGAGCGAGAAACCCAACCAGCGTGGAGTAACCCGCTCCGTCGAAAGTCTCGCCTGCCCTTCCTTGTGGTACGGGACTCTTCTGGTTTCCGATACACTTGCCTTCATTCACACTGAGTAAAAGCGATTTCGCTCGCTGACACTCGCAATTGTATCTTATTGTCCGGGAACATATTCTTTTCTTAGAGCGCCAGCACACAACCAGTGTGCTTTTTCTCTGTGTGTGTACCTGAAATAAAAAAAGAGGAAAGAGATTCGTCGCCGAAGCTACGAACAGCAGGAAGGGAGGGGGGGTAGGAGGAAACTTGAACTTGCAGCTACTCTGCGTTGTGATGTAGTGAAGTCGTTTTGCGAGAAGGGAGTTTTTGTTCTTCGCTGCGTTGGGGGGTAGTCCGAAACGGACAACTATAAGTGTAGCTCTGCGTGATTCTGAGCGGGCCAATCAGGGGACAGCCTATAGAACCCCAGTGGAGGGGGGGTGTCCTAGCAGAAGGAGCCGAGGCGTTACCAGATCTCGCTTCACTATTGGTCGGGCTGCTCTGTTCCCATAGGTCGAGAGCGAGTCCGGTTAATTTTGAGAGAGCTTCAGAATTTTTTCATTACCAAAAGAGTGAAAATGAGAGAATTAAAGTAAAATATTACGAGGTCTATTGAATAAAGGATTAATGTTATATTTTCGATACGAGTAATTGCTCGATTAGTATGAGAATCAGTATTATTGAAAAACTTAGTAGCTATCTTTTTGAAAAAATCTTTAAGAGTTTTTAAATTTAAATGCGGTTCTGAGATCTTCATTTCTCATGTACCATGAGGAGTCAGTAATTATATTAATGATTTTATTTTGAGCTGTTTCAAGCATCTTGATATTAGAATAGGCTGCGTGGCCCCAGATTGGACTCGCGTATTGTAAAATTGGTCCGTGAACGAGTTTAAATAAGCATCTTGTTTCTTAAGGATAAACATGATTTCCGTGCAATTAAGGTGAAAACTTTAGCAACGGAAGTGTTAAAATTTCTGCGAATGCGAATAATGTGTTGTTTAAAAGTGAGTCGTTTATCTAGGATTACACCTTGGTATTTGGTGTTTTTAGACCAGTGTATGTGTGTGTTGTTAAAACCAGACTGACAGAGATCGGCGAGCCTTTCCCTATTTATAGGCCGGCAGAACCTTCGAGAAAGATTCGCTCGCGTCATAGATCGTGAAATTAGTGGGTTTCTCCACTTATTTCCAGAAGAATCCAGAGGGCTCGCCAACGGTCACCAAAAATGATGCCAACTCGGCTCTATCACCAAGATTTTGCCAAGTTATTGAATTGCCATTATAACGTAAGGGACGGCGTTGCTTGCGAATATTACAATTTTAATATAAATTAAATATGACAGAATAATAAAAATGCATTACACATCCAAATACAGATTATTTACACCATTTTATACAAAATTCATAACACTATGTTGGGTATTGTTACGTGATGAATTGACTTTCAATTACAGGAAACGTCCTCGTAATTAACATGCAAATTCTCTCGGAGTCAATCGTAATTTATTCTGGAATTCACAGGGTAATTACAACATAATTTAATTATCAGGAAGCAAACACACATAAAATCCAGAGCAGCACAAATTCACGCTGCAAATACTAATTCGTAGTCACAATATCTCATTCAGTTAAAGCAGCCGATACTCAACCTGCGGCCCCCGGGTCTTTTGAAGTGGCCCGCTCATGGCCCATGGCTCAGAGAAGTTCGTTTATTTATGAAAATTTGGTGGGAAATTCTTTGTTAAAAAGTCAAATACAGTCGAACCTCTATATTCCGAATTTTTCTATATAGCGAACTTTTTCCTGAACCTTGAACATTTCGCAGTTTTTTTCGTAAAATAACCTCACTACAACGAAGTACATTTTCTGCATAACAAACTTTTTCAATTTTTGTTCTCCCTTTTTTTTAAGTATTTCTGAAAAAAATTCCAGTTAATCTTTTTTTAACACACTTTATGGTGGTCAAAAATCTAGAATGGTTTTATTAGATCCTAACTCGCCGAGAGCAATAGAGTTCTGGACGTTTCATCCAAGAAGTGCGACCTTTAACCTCAATGGCCCAGTTCACTAGAAACATCTTCGATTATAAAATGTCCTTAAAATTCATTAATTATAGAATAAAATTTTTTTCTTAATATTGAAAATGCAGTGCATTCTTCGACATTCTTTTTTCTTGTTTTCCTTGCAGTTTTTCTTTCTTTTTTGATGCGTAAGATATATAAAATAAACATATATTAATTTTAAAAAAAGGTGTAAATAATTACTTTTTTTAGTATATAATGTTTATGAATTTAAAATTTGTTATATGTAGTTTATAAAGTACATTAAAAGATGAACCTCTATATATAAAAGATGAACATCTATATAACGAATTTTCCATATAAGGAACTTTTCCAGGATTTAGCGACTTCGTTATATAGAGGTCCGACTGTATATCAATTTTGCTTTTTGCTGTCGATGTCGTATGGGGGCCAATTGATATTTCTTTTTCTGATTAGTGATAATAGACAACAGTGGAGTAGTGACCATTTTACGAGTGGAACAAATTTTTAACTATTTTTCATATCTTGCAAGCAAAAAATATCCGAAGAAAAAAGATCGTTTCAAGACGATTGAGAAGTAGACTATTTTGTAGTGAAAAATAAGCATGGCTCAGTAATTGTTTGATTTGTCACGAAACTGTATTTAAAAAATACCAATAAACAGGAATCAATCAATGACACTTTTCCTCTAAGATATCTTTCAAGGGGTGATAAATAGGCTTTCATGAATAATCTTTGCAACAGCCAAAAAGTGTTTTGTCAGTAGTAATGTCACAGCGATAACAAAGGCAACCTATGAAATTTGTTATCATTGATAATCATATGAAACATTGTGAAAGAATGATTCTTAAATGCTTCCAATTTAGAAAATTCAGTGACAAAAATAAAAAGTATAAAAAATAATAATTTAAAAAAGTAAAATGGAGAGGAGTTAAAATATTTTGATCAATTTTCACATTTTAAATTTTCTCTGTTGTCTTGGTCTTAAAGTATTTCTCTCTCATGCTCTCTATTTATCCTCATGTTGCAGCCCTCAAATGTATGCAGCCCGGCAGAAAAAAGGTTGATATCCGACTACTCTAAAATCATGATATTTTCAAAAATTGACAAAAATTTTTTATTTTATTTTATAAATCTTATCTTCAAATTAGCTAATAAAAATACCAAGTTTTTATATTTTCCATTCACTAGAACAAAAACTAAAACTGTTTTAATAAAAGAAGATGCCATAACTTAACACAATATGTCAAACTTTAAAATGGCTATTACTCGAAATGTGTTTCTTTTCGAAAAACTCAAACGGGGACAGTGATTGCTCAAAAAGTTTTGAAAATAATTTGCTGACATTTTTTGTGAATGTTTTGTATAACAGTAGAAGTGTT
This sequence comes from Trichonephila clavipes, assembly GCA_019973935.1. NCBI lineage: Eukaryota > Metazoa > Arthropoda > Arachnida > Araneae > Nephilidae > Trichonephila > Trichonephila clavipes. The sequence continues at coordinate 13,054 of BMAU01003343.1, read as the reverse complement.
TTAACCTTCAGATTTATCAATCACTGTTTTATTTCAAAATTTACAGTCCTTTATGTGAATATAATCACTTTTTTAAAAGCAATTTCATATGGTCACTAAGATAAGAGTGCTCTAGTAATTGTTAAAATTAAAATATCTATTATACTGAAGGTTATTTCAAACATGAATAACAAAGTTGTTACACTTATTGGTAAACTAATTTAAATTTTGCAAAGCTAGCAGTGAAATTTATGTGTCGAGGAGGCATGAAGACGAAAAACAGTTTCTTAAAATTGGCCTTTAATAATCAATCATAAAGCCACTCTGCTCGTTACTGGAGCGATAAAAACAATAAGTTCAAAAAGCAACAATACCAGAAACATCCGATTCGAACCGTCTTCTAATACTATAAAATTAATTTCTAATCTAAAATGGTGATGCAATCTGCAGTTGCATTGCCAACCAGTTGTTCTCTCCCTCTAAGAGTTAAACCACTCACATACTTCTTATATTTCCGTTTCTCCTTCCTTTTCTTTTTTAAAAACTAACATGAGCCGAGTTTAAATACTAGCTCGATTTGCATGGCAGTTGCTGCCAACCTCAAATCACGAAACTCAAAAAGATCGGGTTCGAATCGGTGTGCTTACTTTCATTGAGATCATGGAACGGGATTGGAAAAACAACACAAGGAGATCATAAAAATTTGGATCCGATTTTTTTAAATGTCTAACAATCGGCCCCCTTTTTCCAATCTCTCGTACCATTATCTCTTACAAATCAGTAAATTAATTTTAATCTATAATCACATGTTATACAATTTAACACAAAAATACATTTTATTCACAATCTTTATTGTAATAAACAAACTAATATTTTAATCTTAAAGAAACAAAGTCTTATTCTCTAAAAGAAATAATTTTCTACAAAATTCTAACAATTTTTCCTTTACCATGGGTTTGGTAAAAATGTCCGCCAAATTATTTTTGGTACCTATATATTTAATTTGGAAAACCTTGTCGTATATCAAATTCCTTAAAAATGATAACGAACATCGATATGTTTTGTTCTACAATTTTCTACCGGTGACTTTGAAAAACTTCTAGTAGCTTGATTATCACAAAACATTATATTTTTCACTTAATTCCAAATTTAAACTTTTATTATCAATTACATTCTTTAGCCAAATGAATTCCTTAGCTGCTTCTGTTAAACTAACATACTCAGCTTCCTTGGTCGACAGACTAACGGATTTTTGCTTGAAGGTTCGCCATGAAATTGGAGTTTCGTCTATAAAAGTTATGAACCCTCCCATCGACACTCGATCATCCCTATTTGTAGCAAAATCTGAGTCTGAATAACATCTTAGTTTTAATGATTTAACTTTTGTAAGTTCTAATTTGTATTCTTGAAATACCTCGTCAAATGACTCACTTCGTAATTGTGTGTTACCTCGCGCAACTAAGCGGGCCTTGTATCTAACAATTTTATTATTTTCATCCTATTTAATGGTATAAACCCAACGGTTTTCTAAAATTTTTATATTATCCGGATGATCAGCTAAATCCCAAACTTTACGTTCCTTCATTACGTTAATTTCTTTATCCATTGCATCATGCCATTTAGATGCGTCTCTGGATCTTATCGCCTGTTTGTAACAATTAGGAATAGTTACTTCGACCATAAGAGCTTCTTGTTGCTCTGACAAATCTGAAAATCCCTGGGATTCGGTATTATCTTTTCTAAAATTAAATAAACTAGGATCATACTTAATATTATGCCTCTTACAGTATCTCTCTATTTCGTTAAAAGATTTCAATCGGGTTGCTTCCCCTTCGATACTATAATATACGTTAGATCCAGTTACTTCCCTACCTATATTTCGAATCCACTTAACCTCTGTACATTGGATCAAGCTATGATTATCGGAAGATACATCTGGTTTTTCAGATGTTGAGGGCGTTTCCGTACTTGTCTTTGAAACTAAACGACTCGTTAATGAATCTTTTACTCTATCGGAATCATCCTCATCATCATAATAATCAGGAAGGTTTAAATTATATCCAAGGTTACTATTAACTTTTTGTCTAAAATTAATTCCCCTCTTATTTTCATCGAATCTTACATTAATAGTCTCGACTAATTTATTTTCATCTATCAACCATATTCTATAACCCTTAGTACGTTGTGCGTATCCCATCATAATTCCTATTTTCGCACGCATATCGAATTTTTTTCTAATTTGTTTTGGTACACCAGCGTATGCCAAACATCCAAAAGGTTTTAGATGCAATACCGATGGTTTTCTACCTGAATATTTTTCGAAAGGCGTTTTGTTACTGTCTTTGTGACAAATTCGATTCCACGCATAAGTGAAACAAAGTAATGCTTCTCCCCAAAACTTATGGGGAACTTCACTAGACTTAAACAATGTTTTGATGCCATCTAGAGCGGTTAAATTGAATCTCTCCGCGACCCCATTCATTTCTGGCGTATATGAATTTGTTACCTCATGCTTTATACCCAGTTCTGTCAAGAAATTATCCATATCCTTATTACAAAATTCTAGTCCGCCATCAGTTCTAACTGCTATTACCTTTTACTTAGAAAACGTTCTGCTCGTTTCTGAAATCTTATAAACGTATGAAATACGTCAGATTTATTTCGGATGGGAAATACAGTCACCTTTCTTGAATAATCGTCAATTATACTCAAGAAATATTTATTACCGCCTTGGCTTTCAGTTGGCATTGGACCACAGAGGTCCATATGCAACAATTCCAATGGACGTTTTGATCTTACGGCCCCCGTCTTTTTGAATGAAAATCTCTTGGACTTTGCTAATTTACACGGTATACAATGAGTCTTACCATTATCAGTTAAGCGTGGGAGACCTTTTTTACACTATCATTTTTACTAGTTTTTACCAAGTAATCGTTATTAACATGACAAAAGCGTTGATGCCATATTTCTATTGATCCGTTTTTGTTTTAGCGGTTACATCACTAAAAACTAATTTCTTTACTCTTTGGTATAATATAATGATCCGGCTTAAAAAAATACAAATTTTCATGGCGTGTCGCCGAGAACAATTTTATCCAGTCTTTATTAAAAACATTAATTTTACCTTTAGTACCCACAAAATGCGCACCTTTACTTTCTAATCTGGAACCGGATAATAAATTTCTCCTCAACTTAGGATTAAATAATACATCAGTCAAAGTTATTTCATGAAAACTCCCCCTTATATTTTACCCGAAATCTAAGTGTACCGATTCCTTCTACGGGACAACTTTTATCCCCCGTTGCTAACGACATTTTCATGTTAGTTATCGGTTTAAGATCTAGAAATAAACTCTTGTCATTACAAAAATGACTCGTGGCAGCAGTATCTATTACCCAAACACCTTTATCAAACTCTGTGTTAAAAGTTTCATTTACAGTTGAAGGAGATTTTGGTAGAGACTGTTTCTCTTTACAGTTTACTTTAAGATGCCCGTACTTATTACATACATAACACGGGCCTATAGTCTTAATAGATTGTTTAACATTTTTAATAGTTTTACAGTTAAATACCTTACCACCTTTCTTTTGGTAATCATTCTTGCCATTTGGATCTCCATGAGCTGCAGCCGTAGCACCAGGTAACGTCTTCGACTTCTTCGAAGTGAAACTGCTCAAGTAAGCATTCTCCGCTTTCTCTAAATCTTGTTTCATCAACTGAAGACGATTGGCTTCTAATATCAGCTCTGCTTCAATTTTGACAACTCTGAAGTCCTCTTCTTTCCATCTGTAGATTTGTTGCACGGTAGACTGGAATTCCTGAGGAAGCCACCTTATTAATTGAAATCCTATGTACAGGTCGTCCAATTTATGACCTGCTTCTTGTAGTCTGGTTGCCGCTGTCTTTACACGAGATATGAAGATTCCAACATCTTCCCCTGGTTGGTATTTTGTTCCAAAAAAATTGATCTAATAGTTGAATTACCCTTGCTCTTGTGACTGGTTCGAAGTGATCTTTTAATATCTTCCATGCCGCTACTCCGTCAGTTGTTTCCGTTATCAGATTTTTCAAATCTGAACTGATGTTAGTATAGATCAACGTATAACATCTATCCTTACGAAGTTGTAGATCTAATTTTTCCTTGTATGTTGCCTCTTCATCAGGTTGCTCTGGCTTGGTCTGTATTATAAACTGCCAGCAACCATAATGCATTAAGAGTACTTGCATATCATGCTTCCACGTGTTCCAGTTATTTGGTGTTAACACTGATATCTGGTTGTTAAACTCCATACCTGTTACTCGATTTAGCGTACTAGCAACAGAGTTCGTAAAAAAAAAAGTTCTAGACTGGAACAGTATTTAAATAGACAAAGTTCATGGCCTGGTTCAACTGCTTAGCCTGCCTCGACACAGTACATGGACTGGGCCCATAACCAAATTTGTTACACTTATTGGTAAACTAATTTAAATTTTTGTAAAGCTAGCAGTGAAATTTATGTGTCGAGGAGGCATGAAGACGAAAAACAGTTTCTTAAAATTGGCCTTTAATAATCAATCATAAAGTCACTCTGCTCGTTACTGGAGCGATAAAAACAATAAGTTCAAAAAGCAACATTACCAGAAACATCCGATTCGAACCGTCTTCTAATACTATAAAATTAATTTCTAATATAAAATGGTGATGCAATCTGCAGTTGCATTGCCAACCAGTTGTTCTCTCCCTCTAAGAGTTAAACCACTCACATACTTCTTATATTTCCGTTTCTCCTTCCTTTTCTTTTTTAAAAACTAACATGAGCCGAGTTTAAATACTAGCTCGATTTGCATGGCAGTTGCTGCCAACCTCAAATCACGAAACTCGAAAAGATCGGGTTCGAATCGGTGTGCTTCCTTTCATTGAGATCATGGAACGGGATTGGAAAAACAACACAAGGAGATCATAAAAATTTGGATCCGATTTTTTTTTAAATGTCTAACACATTTAAATTGAAAAATTGAGAATTTGTTCAAAAAATTTTTGTACAGAGCGGGTCCTGTTTATGTAACTTTTTGTACATTTTCACCAGTTTTTTCCCCTTTTAATAATAATAAATTTTTCTTCTGCTTTCAATTTTGCGGTTTATTCCTTCTAATATACTAAATAAATATAAAAATCCACAAAAAATCCGCATATCTCCTTTTTTAAAAAAAAAAAAAAAATGTCGCGAGTAGTCGGATACCTTAAAGCAGTGATTGTCAACCCCGGTCCGTGGATCAAATGGTGCCGGGCCGCCTCTAAACGTGGAATGGTTACGGAGTTCACCTCCAACCATTGAACTTAGGAGGAGCTTTGCATCGGCCTTAGCCCAGAACTGCATTAAAGTATTAAAATTTAAAAAGTTAAGAATTTCAGTTAAAAGATTTTAAAGTGCTTCTGAAATTTGGGGTTTGTATACTTTAAGTAGGAGAAAAATGCCTTAAGTTAATAAATAAATGTGGATATAATTTAAGTTTAAAAGGTGAGAATGAATGGGAAAACATAAATAGCTCCTTAGTGGAGCTAGTCTGTGCCCAAAACTGCGATTCGACAGGCCGAGTCGCTAGCGATGAGCTTCTGAACCGGGCCGCGTAACGAACATTAAACTATTGCCATTTTGTTTAAAGTGGTGCATTTCTCTCGGAATTGCGCAACTTTCCACAGAAATCGCTTTATATTCAACGTTAAATCACTTTTATTCATTTTTGGTGTAACTATATTTTATTCTGAAGGCATATTTAAATGTAACTAAAAACATGTAACAAAACAATCTAAAATATAAACAATCAACATGTCCCACCCTCAGCGGGCCGCGGTAAAATTATCAAGCGTTTTCGAAAGCTGGTAATTTTTGCACAAAATTACGTTCCAGGTTTAATGACAGTACAATTAATACATTATGTTTTCTAAGATCACATTTCAAAATTCTGGAATAGTACCACAGACTGAATAGTGATATTTACACTTTTTTGTGATTTAAATAAATTAGATTCTCCTTTACTTTTTTAATTCTTTATATACTGTTATAATTCATAAGTTACAAATTATTTTTGCAACGCTTACACTCTCTAATAAAGCTGGCAAATAAAACGAAGAAATACCTGTGTTTTCTTTCTTTTTCTAAAGGTATTAAAACCGGTATAACGAGTACCGGTATTGAGCTTGCATCCCGATATTGCAATCCCTGGTCTTTATATAGGTTAGCAAAACCTTCAAGATCAGCGATACTCAAACGGGTCTCTAATGAGTGGCCCGGTTATGTCCCCTTGTATTAAAAAATTCACTTTTTTAAGACTAATTTACTAAAAATTTAGCGGGAAATTCTATCAATGAAGCAATCAAATCTATCAATTTTTCTATGAAGTTGCTTTTTTTTTTTTGGTAGCAGAATGTAAACAAGAGGCTTAGACATGGATGAAAACTACACCACATAACTCAGTAAAAAAGGAATAAAAGTAAATATTTTTGGGTGTGTTTGATATAAAGGTTAATAAAGTATTTAAATAAAAAAAAGCCGAAAATGAAAGTTTTAATATTTTGATCAATTTTGTTTTGTGCAATGCTGCTTTGATCTTATAGCACAGCTTCTCAATCTTTCAATCTTTGTGACCCAATTTTCAATCATAATTTTCTTCACGCCCGCCCTCTATACAATAAAAATGTAATGAATGCAATAATAATGTACTTGTCACTTAATCTGCAATACGACTTTCATTATAAACCCTATAAATTATAGATTAGTATTGAATTTTAAATATGTTACTTTTAAGTAATAAATAAATTAAGTAAGTGACTTTTAATAATAGAGCACATAAATATTATGTTGCTTTTCCTTTCTAATTTTTAAATTGAAACAGCAAAAAACATGCAATGTGTATTTTTATTAAGTCAGAATGTATTTTGTTTTGCTTCCTTTCAGAAAATTATTAATTGTTTAATAGTTTTTTATATTCGACATGCTCGTGCTCTCCTCGTAGAATTATCACGTTCCTCTAGCCGGGCGCGCACCACAGTCTGAGAATCTCTGTCTTACTGTGTCACCCCCTGTACTCATGTAATACTTACAAACAATGCCGTTCCTTACGCTATAGTGACGACTCAATGAGAACTTGGGAAAAATCTTGGCGATAGAGCCAAGTTGGCACCATGTTTAACGACCAAGTTGGCCGACAATTTGGCAACCATTTTGGCTTCATTGGCGACCATGTTGGCGAGTTCGGAACCCTCTGGCTTCTTCTAGAAATTAGTGGATTTCTCCATTAATTTCACGCTTTGCGTGCGGAGTTTTCGGGAAGTTTCCGCTAGGTCTATAAATAGAGCGGTGCTAGCTGCAACGATTTAGTCTTGATTCAACCAACGATTAGTAAAATTGTTTTGACCGTGATTATCGACTAGCTCGGCTGTGCTTATTAATAGTCTTTTACATACGTGCATTTTAAACACCGATAATTGTGCAGTGCCGTTGAAGGTGTGAAGACCTGAAATTTATTCGGTGAATATTGCTGCTAAATCTTGTAATTCAAGGATTGGATTTTCGTCAGTAAATTCACATCGCTCTTAAAAAACTGTTACTTTTCTGGGTGACTGTATAGCATAAAATTCTCGAACCCCGATCAACGTAACAATATTTTGCAAAATGATCTTAACATGATGAAAAAAAAATTCTTCATGCATAAGAAAATTTCAACAATGAATATGATTGAACAATATAGTTAAGTTTTATTTTATGTCAACTTGTAAACAAAAAGAAAAATACATCCGATGTATCATGCTTCCAAAAGAAAAAAATAATATAACTCACCTGTAGCAAGCTTTTTCCAAAAAGTACCTTTTTTCTCTGTCAAGTATATACTGAATATCCCTCCCTTCATCTATGTCTAACTGACTTCTGTTCAGGACACCAACCCAACCTTTAAAAGAAAAAAAGATAGCAAAATAAATTTTTATTACATTCAGATTTAAAATAAAGAGTGTATGTGCTTATGACCACACAATACAACCGATAACTTCAAATTTTGTATTACTATTTCAGGGATTAGAGTTAGGTGAATAAAAAACAAGGGGATATTAGTATTGTCGTATAAAATTATTTATTCATATGTCTGCACTCATAAAGTAATATTTTTTTGCGAAATATACAATCATATTTGGGAATTAATTATATTCTAAGAGGGAAACAATAGGTTTATGGTAGCTGAAATAGGCTATAAATACTTTAGATTCAAAATTATTTAAATATCTTAAAAAACTCCGTCAAGCGTTGTTCCGTATTTTGCCGTGCTTTCATTTGGATCATTTGACATAATTAAATTGAATTTTGATTTTAAAAAGACTACTAAAGGCTTTGATTTGTCTTTCGAATATAATTTGCATTAAAATCATCACTTAAAATAATAGGTAATTTGTTCAAAAGAGTTGATCCGGCTTCAGCCAATGTAGGCAACATATTTTTTGTGAATGAATTCGATAATTTTCTCTACACTTTGCTTTGGTGAAATATAAATAGTAACCATTAGAGAATTATTTGCCCATTTTCTTCTCTACATTTCGCTGCACAAATTTCTCCGTTACATGACTCATTAAACCCAAATGATTCAAAGTATTTGATGCTACATCCATTTCTGAAGCGACATAAGTTGTCGTACCTCCCTTATTTTTATATATAGCAACTCCACCAGCTCTGTAACTGTGTCTTTGGAATTTAGCAATACAATGAAAATTTGGAGCATCTATGTTTTCTTCATTATTTATCCAAGTTTCTGTTAAAAGTGATATAGTTACATGTTGCATAACACTGTCATCGAGGTACAAAGCATGTGCACGTAAACTTTGACAATTCAAAGAATATACCCTTTTTTGTGGAAATGAAGTTTGTGAAGATATCTGTGATTGTTTTAAATTTGTTTTGTGATAAGGTTTTAAATTCATTTTGTAGATCTCTGAGAGATGTAGATTCTCTAAGGCCAAGGAAGAATTTTGGATCGGAATTTTCCGTAACAATGCAAAGTCCTTCAAGACTTGTTGCGCTTTATACCAGTTGTTGAGAGAATGTGTTTTCTTATACTTATAACGAGTCTTGAAGGACTTTACATTGTTACGGAAAATTCTGTTCCATTGTAACGAGCATTACAAACCCAAGTGTAACAATGATTGGGTACACGGCTCCGAACGTAGTCGGATACCTTAACGCAGGGGTACTCAACCCTTTTTTCTGCCGGGCCGCATACATATGTTTGCTATTTCACGCGGGCTGCAACATGAGAATTAAAGGAGGGGGGGAGAAATGCTTTAAGACCATAATAACAGAAAATTTAAAATGTGGAAATTGATCAAAATATTAAAACTCCTATTTTGCTTTTTTTAATTATTTTTTTTTTTATTTTTTTTCACTCATTATATTTTTAAATTGGAAGCATATAAGAATCACTCTTTTAATTTCTGTGGCACTTGCACTTCGAGCCCATACCACTAAAGACCCGCCGTGTTGCACGTTAAATCTGTCGAGAGCTGAAACGTCCTCCCGTTGGTGTGGTGTGGTAGTTAGAATCAGGTGCCGTCCACGTCACTTGACCATGGTTCAAAATTTCCGTCGCAAAAGCCCTCGTGTAGCTGAACAGTGCGACGTTAATATTCAATCAATCAATTCACAATTTCTGCATCTCAGTATACTGTTTCATATGATTATCAATGATAACAAATTTCATAGGGTGCCTTTGTTATCGCTGTGACATTATCACTTTTTTTCTGCTGGTAAAGATTATTCAAGAAAGCCTATTTATCACCCCTTTAAAGAGATCTTCGAGGAAAAGTGTAATTGAATGTGTGATTCCTGCTTATTGATATTTTTTAAATACAACACTTTCGTGACAAATCAAACAATTACTGAACCATACTTGTTTTTCACTACAAAATAGTTAACTTCCCAATCGTTTTGAAACAATCTACTTTCTTCGAATATTTTTCGCTTGCAAGATATGAAAGATAGTTAAAAATTAGTTCCACTCATAAAATGGTCAATACTCCACTGTTGTCTAATATCATTAATCAGAAGAAAAAAATATCAATTCGCACCCATTAGACAACGACAGCTAAAAGCAAAAATGACACACATTTGATTTTTTAACAAAAATTTCCCACCAAATTTTCATAAATAAATGAATTTCTTAGAGAAATTGGCCATGACTGGGCCACTTAAAAAGGTCCGGTGGGCCGCAGGTTTTGAGTATAGCTGTCTTAACGGAATAATATAAGTTTAATTTAGTCATCCCGTGAAGAATATTTTCAATTAAAATGAAAGGTAAATGAATACCTTACCTCTCTTGAGAGTAACTTGACGGTTTTCGAGAACATCTCGGGCATCAGTGCCTTCGTCCATGATGTCCAGTTTAGTTAAAACTCCAATAGTTCTCAGTTCTGTAATGGGAATTATTTATAGATAAGATTTTTCTGCATATCTTAGATGATTTTCATAACGTGCATGACTTCTTAAAACTTAAGTTGCCTGCTGTTTAGAAAAGACTTAAGACGACAAGTGCCAGCAATCTTATGAGGAGAAGAAATATGAGGATAATAAATTTTCAAATCTTTTAGTCAGACACACATAAAGAAAGACTAGGTCGTCGCCATTAGGTTGCACATCACGCTATTTCCTCTGAAGAGTTACTCATTACAAATACTAAAATTGTAACGGGTTCTATTCGAACTTCCACTAATCGTATTGAGTAAAATACTTTTTTTTAACTGTGATTAAAGTTGAAAACCACTTTCCGTAGAGAGGACTTGATTTTAAGTAAATGCAAGCTTATATTTAAGTGCTAGTCGTGGAGTAGGCGGTCATGGTTAAAAATTGAGCATAATAAGAAATCAGAGTATGAGCGACCGGTGGTCGTACTTCGTGTTATTAATTAAAGAAATATTAAGTGAAAGACCAGTTATCCATCTTACGGCTTACGATTAAGCAAGTGTTGCAGCAAGACCGCTCAAAAGGAATAAATAAGTGCTCACATATTTATAGTATACTCGTAGTTAAGATTAATAAGTTTGATAGTTCCTCAGGTTTAGTTGTTACAGTGCATTCTCAGTAATCTTCATTAAAACTAATAGGTGAAAAAAGAAAAAAAAAAGTGTTTAACTTGAGAAATGTCCGACTCTTACTCGAACCCTCTCACACCCGCGATCGAAGAATGTGCTAAGGCGCCGACCGTACTAAAAAAATTACTGCAGCAAAAGTACCGGATGTGCAAAAAATAAGGACAAAGTCGAAAAATTAGCATATCAGCTGAACGAAGAGGCAGAGCGGACAGAAAGACCAATCAGGAGATTAAGTAAGGTGATGTACAATAGCACATGCGCAGATATGTAGGTAGACGTAATGGGGGAGCGTCTGAGTAGTATAAAGCATGTTGTCGGTGTAAGATCAGTATTTCTGGCAAAGAGATTGCACGCCGTATAGCAGTTAAAATCACACCGAGTTGCTGCCTCAGCGAGAAATGGCGAATAATCAATCTGTTAGACGACATCTGGATGCTTTTACCCGAGGTCGAATCATTGGGAGAAGTTGGAGGAAGGCCGCAGTGTGACAAGTGTGGCTGCAGAGTTCGGAATTGCTCACAGCATCGTTTCACGACTTTGGAGACAATTTCAAACTACAGGAACAGCTATCCGAGGGTTCAGTAGTGGTCGTCCACGAGGAACCACACCCGCAGATGGCCGGTACATTGTCTTACAGGACAGAAGAAACAAGCGGCAGACAGCGGGAGAAATCGCTAGACACACGACACATGCGACTGGACGACCGATATCGCGTTTTACCGTGGCCAGAAGACTGCACGGTGGTGGTCTGTTTGCACGACGCCCTGTACGGTGCGTACCTTTCACGCCTGCCCATCGGAGATGGCGTTCTCTGTGGTGCCGGGTACACCGGAATTGCAAAGACAATGAATGGGGACGAGTACTCTTTACAGATGAGAGCAGATTCAGTTTGAGTAGCGATTCTCATCGCATACTCATATGGAGAGAGCGGGGAAGCCGCAATCATCTCTTGAACATCATTGAAAGGGACAGGTATGGAGGTCGCGATGTTCTCGTTTGGGGAGGCATCATGCTTGGTAGTCGTACAGACCTTCACATCTTCGACGCAGGTTCAGTCAACGGGACCCGTTATTGTAACGAGATTCTTCTTCCATATGTGCGTCTTTTTAGAGGCGCTATGGGTATGCAGTTCCTTTTCATGGACGACAATGCACCATGTCATCGCACAGTAGCTGCCGAACAGCTCTTAGAGAGTGAGGATGTTGAACGTATGGATTGGCCGGCACGATCTCCGGATCTCAATCCCATCGAGCAAGTATGGGATTTTCTAGGCAGACGCTTGGCAGCTCGTACCTTACCACCAGTAACGATTCGGGAGCTTCGATTGGCGCTGCAAGACGAATGGGCAGCAATGCCTCAACAACTCATTGACACCCTCATTCTCAGCATGGGCAGACGCTGTGAAACCTGCCTAGCAATCAGGGGAGATCATATCCCCTACTAAAGACCGGATGTTTCTTGCTGAACACCCATCACAGGGATCTTTCGGCCTTCAGTCGCATTGCGCTCCATGCTACTTTTTCAATCAAGCTTCTTTTTATCCCTCTGATTTCTCTTTTAGTAAGTGTTGCCTACATTACACATGTCCTTACGTATTGGGGATCTTACGGTATTAAATGTGTTGATTTGGAAAGCTTTTGTACAAAGTTATATTGAAAAAACCGTCTCGTCCTTAATTTTTGCACACCAGTGTATGACTACACTTTCAAATTTTAATTGCAAATAATCAAAGATATTCACTTACGCAGTGGCGTAACGTAAGCCCCTTCAACCCCGCATTGCTCGAGGTCTAGGATTCTAGGGAGCCCAACACTGGCGGAGCTAGCTCAGAGGGGGCCCTGTATCAAAATTCCTTCTGGCCCTTTTTAAGATATGGGAACTCTGTGTTAGGGGCCTGTAGTTACACACGTTGAGGCCCCTGTAGCTTGGGGGCCCCATATCATCGATACGGCTAATACGGTGGTAGT
>BMAU01003341.1:0-155022 GCA_019973935.1 Trichonephila clavipes | reverse complement strand
CTTCTTTTACGAAGCCTCTCTTACACCTGCAAACTCTGGGATGCTACTACCTTAAAGATAAATAGTAGCTACTTGCAATTTAGTGAATGTTATTGCTGGATATATTTAATTGTTTGAAGAGGGAAAATTTCATGCATTCTGCTTTTCGTGCGCTTTGGTTCATTTATATCTAATTAAAGCAATCTTTCCTCATGAAAAATGGTTTCGAGTCCACAAAGAAATTGTTTAGCAGCTGAACTGTCAAGTGAATCAAATCGAAGGTAGCAAATTACACCCCTGATTTTCGATATGAAAGTAGAGAGGTGCAAGCACTAAGGTTAGCATTAAAATTTTCTCTATCCTTTTATTGTGACTATAATGAAGGGAAATACTTATATCTTACGTTGCCTTTCTCATTTTAATAAACATGTTTCAAAAATACATTTGGGTGGTGACTTTGCCGGGTAACACCCTGAATACCAAGATTAATTTGAGGCAAATAACCACTAAGAGCCATTTTGAATAATAATATTTATTTTATTATTATAATTTTCCTCAATCTCTGATAACATATAATACGATAGTGTTACGTCGTTTAAGTGATTTGCCTTTATATTAAATTAGATTACTAAGAATACAATTAATTAATAATCTTGCTCAAACCCAAGTAAGGTCTACCGAAATAGGAGATCCGAGAAACACACGTGGTGAATTCTTGTTTCGTTGCTTCCAACTAAGTCCCTCAAACTGACGCTTACTTTAAGCATGCGTGATTTTATGACTTTGGCTTATATCCAGCTTTTCTGGTACGTCTAGCAGCACGACGTCTTCACGAATGTACAATCTCCTTGAATCTTTAGTAATGCGTTTCAAGTTACTGAAACTCAATAATGCGAGTGTTTCACAAAACTGTGGGGCACCCCCTGGAGGGGCGCGATAACCTTACGAGGGGGGCGAGCATATCGAAAATAAAAGATTTAAAAATACGTAATTTACTGGATTGAATTAAAAACAAAATACTTTCATACATAATAAAATGCACTTTTTACTCATATATAATTTATGGGCGCGATATATTAAGTCATCAAAAATAAAAACTTCTTCAAATCCTAATTAGCTATCTTTGATCCTATAACAAAAAAAAAAAAAAACTTTTATTTGATTTTCTGTAATCCCATGATGAGAAATTTTTTTACTACGCTTTCTTTTTAAGCCTAACATACAACTCTTTCAGAGAAAAAACAGATCCCAGACCAATCGAAGAAATTTAGGAACATAAAAAATTCATCACTGTCATTATTTTTGAAATACTACACATTATAGCTGTAACCTGTATGACCTTCTAAGTTATTGGTACGGATAGTTATGACCCCTCACTTATGTGTGTTTGTTTCTCATTTAGGGAAGTTGTAAGCAAAATATTTCTCTGTTACGCTTTTTTCCATGCAAAAAAAAATGTTTTACACAACTTTTAGCGGTAACATACATATTATCATAATGAATACAATTTTTACCCGAAGTGGTCACGCGGGACACACAGATTACGAAATCGTTAATTCCGGCAAAAACTGTTTATTTGTTACCAAAGAAAAAATTGAAAAGTTCTTGAAAGTAGGTGGGCAAACTTTTCCCCATAGTTAAATTATTCACTGGAATCACGATTTGTATCGTGTACAATAAAATAATTATAAAAAAAAGGATTGGGGTGACTCATTAACCCCGCTCGACTGTATCGAGGCACGCCTGCTCCCGGGTTAAAACATGTTGAAGTCTTTTGCTTTAAATATTACAAATAATACAATTATTCTTCATCGGAAATTTATATTATTGTTCATTATTTAACATCAATTATAAATGCTAATTCTTTTGAGGCTTAAAATTACAATTCGCTTAAAACTAATTATAATTTCAGCAAACCATTTTAAAAAAGATCATTTTACATTTTTAGTAAACATTGTCGAGCACTTGGCTTTGCTCTCCTTACAATTCAGCTATTATATCAATAATGTTTTATTTTCTTATGAATAAACTTGGGCAAAGAGCGGTCACTTCAGTCGATATACTTTTTAATGTATCAAAAAGCTGCACAGAGTATTTTTTATAACTAATTAATTAATACTAAATTAAGAACAAGTTTAATAAGTATTAACGACTTCCATGGGCTGTCTCGCAAAGCAAAGTTTTAATAAAGGAATGCTTATGATTAGAAATTGACCCTCTGAGTTCTTTTCTATATTTAGCAGGTATCTATGTTTTGTCTTCTGCCAGCCACCGGATTTTGCAATATGTTCAATTTAAAAATTAGAGAAAAGAAAATTAACATCATAATTATCCCATTATTTTATTTATTTATTTTTGCTTAAGGTATCCGACTGCTATGACAACTTTTTTGAAAAAGGAGATATGGAGATCTTTTTGTGATTTTTATATTTATTTAGTATATTTTAAGGAAAAAATCCTAAAAATTGGTAAAGAAAAAAATATTATTATTATTAAAATGGGAAAAAAAAACTAGTAAAAATGTTGAAAAATTACATAAACGAGGCCCGCTCTGTACAAAGATTTTATGAACAAATTCTCAATTTTTCAATTTTGATGTGTTACTTTGTTATTCCTGTTTGAAGTGACCTTCACGATAAGAGATATTTTTAATTTTTACAAAAACTAGAGCATTTTATCTAAGTCATTATACGAAATTGCTTAAAAAACATTGACTATATTCACATAAAAAGAACTGCAAATTTTGAAATAAAAACAGTGATTGATAAATCTGAAGATCAAAACACTTCTACTGTTATGCAGAACATAAGCAAAAAAAATTTCAGCTAATTATTTTCAAAACTTTTGAGCAATCGCGGTCCCCGTTTGAGTTTTCGAAAAACACATTTCGAGTAAAACGCATTTTAAAGTTTGACATCTTGTGTAAAAGTTATAGCATTTGCTTTCGCAACTCTCGACTTAAATGCCTTATCTAATTTAAATATCCCGTACATCTTTTTGGAGTTGATTGGAAATATATAAACGCGAATTTATATTCCCCAGAAAGACGCCTAAGAAAATTAGTGGAAAGGTTCCATACAGATTCGTCACATTATATATGTAAAATTAATTATTTTTGTTGAAGAAATAGTTATACTTTAAGTTTTTTTTATTTTTATGTTAAGAAATATCTTTAAATTATACAAACTTATTATAAAATAAAACTGTGAATATCTATGTTCTTGACCTCTATCCCTTAACTCTGCATGCATTACCGAGGATACTGTCTTATAGAAATGAAGGGGTTAAGGCTGTTTGCGCCATATGAACGAGATCCTAAACTTAATGCGGAGTACATTTTCGGACAGAAGAAAGGCCTCAATTTCTATAAACATTTGTGACGTTGTAGCTGATGTATAGGAAAAAAAAATACGAAACCCATTTTATAAGAGGAAAAATGTATCAACTAGGATAAAAATGAGTAACATGATAAAATAATTGATTATTTACAGTTACAGGTTAGTGTACCTGTAAAGTACACTAACATGTACCTGTAAAGAATCATGGTACCTGTTAGTGTACAAAAATATAATATTAATGTTCGAGTAATTTTATATACGAAAAAATATTCCGAATTTGGGTTCTATTTTTTAACATTAGCCAAAAACAGCCTTTAGGTATCCAGAAGTAATGGCTTATAGTAACGGAACTACCCATCAGAACGTAACAAACTGTTCATCCGTGGATTGGAAAACTCTCCGAAATTTTTTGGGTCTAGTTCTGGATTATTTGACACAATCACAGACAATAAACTTTTTACACTGACTTCATTAGTATAGTTTTGAACGCCACAGTAAAAAGTGCAGTGTACTTTAGTTACGGAATTTAAATCAGTCACACATGTGCAGCGAACAGAATAGAATATCGACCCTCCGACATCAAAATCTATCCACCAGTAGGAAAGAACTTTAAAGGAGACGGGAAGATTGGTATCTAGAACTGGCAAGTGCCCTTAAGTTTTCATGATAGAAGACACTGTCGTATGCGTGATTCATTTTATAGAAGTCTTGATAAGTCTATTAGGCAAGCCAGTTAAGACATTCTATTCTGTTCGAACACGTCGCTGTACACGCGTGATAGAATTAAATTCCTTTAACCAAAGTACGCTCTGCATCTTTTACTGTGGTGTCCACATCTTTATTAATGAATTCAGTGTAAAAAGTTTTTTGTCTGTGATTGCCGAATAAAGCGCGCAAGTGCGGCCGATCGGACTAGACCTAAGAAACCACGAAGAATTTTCCAATCTATGAATGGACAGTTTATTACATTATGAAGGGTAATTCCGTAATAATAAGCCATAACTTTGGGATACTTTAAGTTCAGACACCCTGTATATATAAATAGTATCTCAGATGTTTTTAAAATGTGACTTTATTAAATGGAACACATTTGCTGCATGTTTTTCAAGATTTATATAATTTCTTTAATGGTGTGAGCATTTAATATTTGCGTGAAGTATTTATTTTTCCCTTTTTTTTCCTTCTTTAAAATGGAAAACTTAGAGAGATATACACTGTTGGACAATTGCTAAGGATGGATCACAAATTGCTATGTAGCATAACATTAAGCGAGACATGAGGCCTAGTAGGATAAAATATAGTTGCCACACTGTTCAGACATTAGAATAAAGAATATTTATTGTTCTGGAGTACAAAAGCTGTGAAACATCTGAAGAAGAAAAAAAAAATGTTCATTTGATCTGCGTACGGAGAAATGGAACAATGCATCTATAAAAGTCAGCAGGCACCTTAAAGAAAGGTATCAGTACGGGATATGTCCACCGTGGAGTGTGATGCAACATTCCACACGTCGTACCATACTTTGCACAACATTATCCAGCAGCTGTTGAGGCAATTTATCCCATTCCTCTGTGAGTTCACGGATGAGGGTGTTCTTGTGTGTCGGAGGATAGTTTCGACAAGCAACTTGCCTCCCAAAGCATCCCACATTTTTCAATGGGGTTTAGATCTGGAGAACGAGCTGGCCATACGAGACGTTGAATACCCTCGCTGTCTAGACAATCCTGAACAGCGAGTGTTCGATGACATGTTGCGTTGTCGTCCATAAAAACAAATTTATCACCGACAGCACCTCGGAAAAGATGAACATGAGGAAGTAGAACTTCATCAATGTGTCGTTGGCCCGTCATAGTCCCATTCGCAACCACATGTAGGCGCGTGCGGTCATTGATCATGATGCCGGCCCACACCATGAATCTCCATGTCGGATATCGGTCCTTTTCCTGGATATTTTCTGGACGATAAGCAGTACCACTCTCGCGCCAGATCAGATGGCGTCTACAGTCCGTTGACAGACTGAACCTACTCTCATCTGAGAATAGTACGCATGCCCAGTTCTGTTCAGTCCAATTGTGATGCTCACGACACCATTGCAAACGGGCAGTACGGTGCTGTCTGGTCAAAGGGACACGCACAACAGGTCTGCGTGCGTATAGTCCTCCTCCCCTCAAACGTCTGGCAACAGTTTTCGGGAGATCTGCTTTCCTGAGGCAGGAAGAAACTGATTTGCCACCTGCTGAGCTGTGGTGTGCCTGTTCCTTTTTTGCTGATAGGACGATATATCTTCGTCTTCTGCAGGCGTCGTACTTCTAACACGACACTCCCTCGTGCCGTCTACTACACATTCCAGTAGTTTTAAATGACTTCTACAGCCGTGAAACAACGCTGTGAGCGATGTCGAACTCCCTGGCAACATCTGTTATTTTTCGCCCTTCTTCGATCTTTCCAATAATTCGGTCACGCATAAAATCATCTATGTGATGTCGGGAACACATGCCAAAATTTTAAGTTCGTCTATTAAATATTTCCTGTAAAACTTGACTTGAAACAACAACTGTCCACACGTGTCAAAAACCGTTAAAGCTCTTATGAACGCTATCACGTGATGAACAGACGTGGAAAAAAAATTTGCATATATTCATACTTCTTCTTACTAATATCCCGCACTTATTCTAATTTTCCACATTTTGCTTCCTTTCGTTTTGTGGTTGCTATGGATGATAGTGTTATCCGTCCCTAGCAATTGTCCAGCAGTGTATTTAATGTTCGATACATTAAATTTAGGTCTCACTGAAATGTTTTCTGCAATTCTTTCTGTTTTTGAATGTATTTTGTTTATTCAAAATGCAGAACTTTCTCAGTTTATGTTTAAATTATGGTCAATTTTCTTTAAATGTATCTTATCTTTTGACATTAGAAGACAATTTGAAAATAAGTCAAAAATAAAATAGAATTTTAATATGCATGAAATGCCCTTTTACAAATTGAATTATTACTGAAGAAGGCAAGCATCATTTAAAAAAAGAAAAGAAAAGAAAGTAATTGAAATTGTATAAAGGTGTCTTTGTATTTACAATACCTTGATAAAAATGATCAGTTTGGCATTTTTTTTAAAGTTTAAGTAATAAAATAAATGCAGTGTTAAATTTAGGATATCGGAAAGATTTTCTTGAGGATAGTGTTTATTAATTTGAAATAGAAGACAGTTAATTTTACTTTGAATGTTTTCCCTGTCAAATTTTTGTCATTCATTTTTGTCAATGAATTCCACTCTCCCGTCTCTTTTGTCTATAATATATAAATCGGAGTTTTTATAAATTATTATCTGGGGAAAATTAAATTTGATAAAAATATTAGAAAACTCAAAATAAATATTTGAATGATTGATTGCTCTTATTAAAATAAAAATATATATATTTTATACTTTTTAAATTAAATAATTATTAGGTAAACTTTATACTTAGAAACACGTGAAACTTTTTTTTATTTTTAAAACAATTTTCTACGTATTTTGTGTTAACGCCAAAAGCAAGGAATACATTTTATGTGGCGATGGGAAAATTAATTTATTATGAGTATTCTACGTTGTTTTTTACACAATAGTCGAACTAAATTAATACTCCGCATTAATTCAAACTGAAGTTTCTTTATGATTTATCCAAATAAATTTACAAATCTAAAGCCAGCAACAATCGAATGCTAGTTCATTTTGAAATATAATCTGAAAGATATGCATAGTTAGTTTGACCCTTTTGCAATTTAATATTGTGCTATGGACTTCAAAGTTATATGGAAAAAAATACTTTTCTCTCAGCAAAAAGTCACATTGGAAAACTAAAAGATGAAGAAACCATAAAAATAGATTGTTATGTTTAGGACTCTACGCCGATGACACAAAATTCATGGATCTCAGAGGTGATAAATTCCTCTCTAGAGCACGTGTGGGCAGACGTTTCCAGGGTGCGGGCTACTTCTAATTTTTTCAAGCTGTTGCGGTCCATCCAATGTCAGTGGCGTACACAAGGAGGGGGGCATTAGTCCGGACCCTTCCACACTGCCCTTTTATTTTTTTACCGATTAATATTACCCCATGTATACAGTACTTAAAACTAAATTAATTATTTGTTATTAACAATTCTTTATTATTTAATGCTGAGTATTTAAATAATAATTTATACTTTTTACCCCGGCAATCTACAAAATTAAAAAAAATATGAAAAATATCTTTGGGAGCGTATTGTTTTATGATACGAGAATGGTAGACTTTCGACCCTCGCCCCGCCCCCTGTTGAAAAATTCTTGTGTGCACCAATGCCTTGTGTCGTAGGTGTGGTGAAATAGAAAAAGGTCAACAATGTTTATTATAAATTAATAAAAAAAACCCGGAATATATGCACTTGCTTTAACTTACAGAACTAAAATAAAAAAAAAACGAACACTTTTAAAACTCCGTTTAGAGCAAAACGCAAATTACAAACATAATAATAACAGCCACAAATATAATAATATCAAATGTTGCATTTATCATCAAACAATTCAAAATACATAAAAAAATAAAACATTTTTATATAAAGTTAGTTTTTGTTGTTATAGTCAGTAGAAGACTTATATAGTCTGCATATACTTCAGCCAATCATGAATATTTCCGTATGTAATTATTAACTGCTAAAATCTTCAGGCGGTCATCCCAAAATGTCTTGGCAGTCCACTGGTCGATCGCGATCGACGCAATGCTTACCCCGGTTTTAGAGGGTTGAAAATGTAAACGATTTTCAAAAAAGGTAGAGGGAATTCTTTGAAATTTAAATTAAATAATTCGTATTTTTTTCACATTATTTATAACGGGGAATGGGGCTTCAGAAAAGTATAAAATGTTTAAAATATATTCATATATAATATTAGAATTTATATGAAAATTCTGTACTAAATATTAAGCAATTTTTGCGCTTCGCACACTATTTTCTAAAATAGTAGCCTCTGTTGTATAAAACTTTATATAATTATAAAAAGGTTTCATACTCTTTAAGCCCTACATCATTTAAGAATAATATATCGTTTGTATTTCAAAATATTTGAAAAATGTTGAAATTTTATAAAATTTTTTTGAAAAATGTAATTTTTTTTTTTTTTACAAAATATAATTAATTATTCTACGAATATAATATTGCTACAGTGTAATAAGGATACAGTTAACTTTATAAATAAACTTATAGCTAGTAATTAAAGCTACTATTTTAGAAAATAGCATGCGCAACGAAAAACTTAATAATAGTTTCTTATAGAAATTTTTTTTGATTTCATACGCTTATAGTTTTTTTAAAAGTATGATTATACCTAAACATTTTATATTTTTCTGAAGCCCTATTTCTTTATAAATAATGTGTAAAAGATTTGAATTATTTAATTTAAATTTAAAAGTATTATATATATATATATATATATATATATATATATTTGTTTGAAAATTGTTTAAATTTTCAGCCCTTTTGAGAAATTAAACACCCCTTAGACCTTTTAAAACAAATACACAAAATTTAAAAAATATTCCAACTTTTGAAGATATTGTAGAGAGACAAATAGAATTTCATCTATTGTGGAAATTTATTTCTTACATCAATGCGATGCATTTATTAAAATTTATTTAGAAAAATATTGAAGAACTATACTGTCAACTAGAACTTTCAATGGGTGTGATTATATCATAAAAGAACATTTTTTTATACACTAAAATAAAACTTATTTGCAAATAATGTTAAAAAGAAAATATTAAATTACGAATACGTTTTAAAATTCGAAAAAAATTATATAAAGAAGGAAAAAAAATAATATGAAAGTTAGTAAAATATCTAGTTCCCTTTTCTTATCTAGTGAAATGAAAGTTATTTTAAATATTTACGATGTTAACATTTCTTTAGCTTTGAAATAATGAATTTTTTAATAGCCAAATAAAGTTGCTCAGATTATGGCGACTTGTTCTTTTTACTAGAAAGTAAATCTGTTTTGAAGTATTCTTTATTTATATAAAAGACAAAAACGTTTTTTAGGACTAGACAATTTTTTAATTGAAACGAAGTTGATGAAACCAGATTTTAAAAGCAAAATGAATAAATAAAAAGTCTCAAACGCCCTAGAAAAAGCTCACCGGGAATTCTTTACAAAGTAAATACATATTATATGCATATGTTTCTTGTGAAAAAGCACTTACATATCTTGTTTGTCTTTCATGAAATACGTAACTTATATAGCCTCCCATCCGGTATAAGAGTTAGTAACGATGATTGTGGTGGCGAAGGGCATGGGTTCGAACCCCGGAGAAAGAAATGGATATTTGTAAATGTATAGTGCCTTTGTGGCAGGTGGGTACTCTAAATAGCCGTCGAGCCGCAAGTCCTCTCATGAGATTGGTGGAAGAGGAAGAGAGATGGGAGCCCCCCGACCACCCCCAGGGTGTTGTTCCTCAAAATTGGGGTGGAACCGAGTAAAATCGTACTATCATCTGCACGGTGCTCAAAGCTAAGGATAACGACATGCATAAAAGTCTAGCGTGGTCTTATCCCCGATAAACTTCGTGGACCTTGATCGGATGTTATTGTTTATCAGGTGGCATAAGGAACAAAAACACACGTAACTTTCAAAGAACAAAATCAAAAAGGTTGTTCTTTTAGCAAGTGTAAATACACACATACAGAAATATGTAAGATAACATAGGATATATTTTTCTGTTAATAATACATGGTGCATCTGTACAACGGTTACAAATTTTTAGGACCGATAGAGTAAACCTAGACTATGGGAAATCCCATAGGAATGCATGGTCGGAAACGCTTTCCTGTCACCGATATGACGATAGGAAACACAAAGAAATAAGGCACGAAAAGGAGGAGAAAACATGTTTATATTATCCTTAAAACAACAAAAAATCAAGAAAAAGGAAATTAAAGTCACAATAAGAGTGCATGTCGGGGTGATAGGTGTGCACGTCGTTAGTATGCAGGAGCCGTCAGACGGTCAAATGAAAAATCCAGACAACTAGCCATAACCAATATCCTTGTGCTGTGTGATTGTTCTGATACCATATATATATATATATATATATATATATATATATATATATATATATATATATATAGCATATATATATATATATATATATATATATATATATATATATATATATATATATATATATATATATATATATATATATATATATATATATATATCTATTCTTTCTTGCTATATATATATATATATATATATATATATATATTCCTGACAGTTTTCTCATTCTTTAATGTTCTTAATCTTCTCTTACATTTCTATGAGTGAACGAAGGATACGCTATCGGATAATCTCTGGTGGCAGCTTGCAAAGAAGACGTGGCTGGGAGTTTGCCTTCTGGGTTAACGTTGGACGTATAACTGCTGAGTGAAGTGCCCGTTGCAATAACCGTGTGCCTGATACAAATCCCAGAGCTCAGCGTTCGTGTAACGTTCCATCCTACTGCATCTTTGTTGGCAGGCAAAATGATGTTGGATATTGAGTGCGGTACGTTCAGCTTACGTAGTGCCGTCTATCGCTTACGTTAGCCAAAGATTTTCCAGCATTTTGCTGTACTAAGAATAATAAATAATTTTTCTCCTCTTATTCTTGTTCTTTCTTGCATTTCATAGCGTCACTACGACACCATGAAAGTTTTTCCAAGCATGCCTTCCTATGTGATTTCGCACCGTCTGGGTGGTCTTTATCTGTTCCGAAACCTTACAACCCTTGTGCTGATACGTCCTGTATTTATATACAAGGATAAATCAATTTTTTTTACACTTTTCGTTTTACAACTTTATTAAAGAAGACAAATATACATAGGAGATATTTTATTTTTCGACTACACCTTGAGCATTTGGTTCAACGAGTCACAAGCTTCCATATGCCTTTCCGGAAGATGATGCAACTTTTGCATCGCATTCCCGAACGTCCATATCTGAGATGAATCGAGTACCTCACAAAGCTTCTCTCAGCAGTCCAAAGATATGAAAGTCTAAGGAAGCGAGATCTGAACAGTATGGAGGGTGTTCCAGTGTCTCAGTGTCCAATCTGTCAATTGTTTCTATGGTGTTGTGAGCTGTGTGTGTTTGCTCTCTCTTTTTGTTTTATTCTCGTTTGATCTTCTTAAGAGATACTGCATTTTCCTCGTATTGCGACTAAAGTCTCCAATGAATTAGTGGACCTTTCTCACCAATTGTCCACAAAAATCTTATTACTCATAATTGCTCTTTTTGGTGCAAACGAGAATAATTATTTGAAATTAGGTATAAGCAGATATTTTCATTTTTTATCCCTCAACACTTCCAGTATAGTAAAAGTCAGAAATAAGTTTATTAGATAGGATAAGGAAAAAATATATAAATTAGCAAAATGGAATTGAATAGTTGATTCCTCTCGCCTGGTTAATTTTCTCAATTTCCTCAACATACCATTTCTTTATTAGTTACGGTATGTTGTAAAAAAGTGTAACAGATCATTTGGGAGGTGTAGCGTTTGTTCCACAAATGTAATACCTGAAATCAGAAAAGAGCAGTTCACAACAATTTGATAAGTTTGTCATTTTGTTTTGAACGTCAAAGGCGGGATTCCACAGAAGGTTTCTTTCTTTTTTGGGGGTGGGGGGAGGAGATTTTAAAACAGAGTTGTAACTTAGTGAACTAAAATCCTGCGAAAATAAGATAACAAGATTCAATTATTGTAGTTGCAATTAATATTATTGCAATCAAATTACAGTTGATATGAATTTGCGACTATCAGTTATTCAATTGCATGAGGAATTTAATTAGCTAAGTTGATAAATTAACTTTTCAGGGAGAGCTTACTTGAAATTTATTGTATTAATGGAATAGTAAACACAGTTGCATATAATAGTTAACTCTCAAATCGAATAAATGTTATGTATAATCTGACAGTACTACTAATACTTAAAAAAAGCCCATGATATGTCGAATAATGTACCCAATGCGACAAAAGCACGTAGCCTTTATTTACTCCCCTAGAGTCCACCTAACTGGGGGAAAGGAATGATAATAATTGGTTCGTAACTGTGCGTGTAGAAAAATCATGAACTAACGTAAAGGAAGGCGCCGACCATTCTCTCGCTCAGATAATTTCCTCGTTTTCGACATCGTATGATCTCAAGCTCAGTTAGATAATGGCGTTGGAAGTGTAATCGACCAATTGGAAGGCTTAGTTTATGTTTGTCTCATAAGCACGATATGTACCAGATGAAAGAAAATATTAGTAATACTGCACATTCATGCTTTGAAAGTCAAATACTGAAATGAGATAGCTAGTAATCTAACCAAAATAAAAAAGATAGGTAAATAGAATAATATGCTAATATAATGTAACTGATACTTGGATTTTATAGACCGTTGATGAAAGATTTTGCTTAGTGTATCTAGAGCCAAAGACAACAAAGATCATGTAATACATATTTATAAGTTTAGGAGTTGAATGAACTCATTTGGAATTGTCTGAAGTACGAGTAAGAACATGAAACAAGTACAGGATTAAATTAGATTATATTTAGATAGAGTATTATCCCACACACATCTAATACATTCTTTCAATCAAAATTTGAAAAATACGTTAAAATATTTACATATTAAAGTTAAGGTATCCGAACACGTTGAAAATTACCAAATTCAGTCAAGACAGTTTGTTTTTTTATTTTATTCAATAGGGCTATCTTTTGGCTTTACAAAACATACTTTGTTTTGTTCTACGCTACCTAGAGACTAATCTACAATCAATTTTATAAAGTTAGAAAAACCGGAAGTGAGTCTTTGATCTACCAGAAGTGGGCATTTAAATTACTCGAAATCTATCATGGCGAGTCTGATTACTCAAATTATTACAAATGTATTTCAATAAAACTTTTTGAACCTGATACTTATGCTATTTTCTAGAGAATGTACTAAAATATTTCTTATTGTATGAATATTTTTTGAGTTAAGGCTTGTTATTTAAATAATGGTCTCATAAAGAATGTGATTTTTCTTATAATGTTTACGCAATCAACTCTAAAATTTTCAAATTTTAGTAAAACATTAACATTTTAGTACATTCCCCAGACAAGAGCATCTAATTTGTTTTGGTAATACTTCTACTAATAAATGTTTATTAATTTTCCTCTAATTCCTTACAAGTTATATAAAAATATTGCTAAAATTTCACTTATAATTGTGATTTTTGTGAAATTTAGTAAATTTATTTTAAATGTTGTTGGTTAAATATTAGTATTTATTGCTATTGAGTCATAAAAACATTAAAAGTGTTTAGGTATGTTATTTTGTCAAAAAGTACTTTAATATTAAAAAGAAATTAGTTGAATATTCTGTTATATACACTTATAGAGAGACAGACAGAGATAACTGTAAAAATGGGACGCATACAAAATTCTCACATTCTTTTTAATCTTGCAGAAATGTGATAAAATGGCGGATTTTATAACAAAAGGAAAACTTGCAGAAATGTGATAAAATGGCGGATTTTATAACAAAAGGAAAAAAAGTTTCCCAAGTTACCTTTAAAAACACGAGAAGAATAAAAGCTTAATGGGTTTAATATACTGAGTTTTCAATTTAAAATGAACAGTTAGCTGAAGAATACGTTGTTTTTTAGGTTTAGAAAATAGAATCAGATGACACTAAAATGTTAACAAAGTGAGAAAATATTTCTATCGATTTATATTTTTTGCATTCATCTATAGTTCTTCAATCAATAGCACACAATAAAATATTTAATACATAAAACTTAATGAAGATGATAAAATAAACAAGAAATTCTGTGCGGAAATTAGTCTTAATGCTAAAAACGCAAACGATTCAGTATAAGTGAGAGGAATTTTGCACAAATGCTTACAGACATACAACATATTACATAATACTTACAGATACTTTAGATACATAATTTTTTATGTCTAAATCGCAATGTACACTCATGGACAAAAAATTAGTGCACCAAGAAATAAATGCGGGATCGTAACGAAACTTGGCATGAAGGTACATGACGCGCGGGGAGATATACAAATGATTTGAAATAAAACGTTATTGCGCGCTACGTATAGCCGGTAGAGGGCGTTTAACGTCGTTATCCGTTAAGTATAAAATAAGTAACCAAGGCTTAATTCAGTGTGCTGAATCGTTTACAAGGTAAGAGCTGAGCAGACATGCCATTACGCCGTTTTCGAAGACAATATGATCAGCAGTCGCAGTTTGAGAGGGGAAGAATTATGGGCATGATGGATTAGGCCGCTCTGATTGTGTTGTGAGGAGGTTTTGGGACCAGTGGATCCGAGAGATGTACTTTACACGAAGCCCTGGCGTAGGATGCCCTCAACAGACCTGTCGTCGAAAAGACCGCCACGTCGTAAGAAATGCACGCGTACAGCCAACTACTTTATCGGCCGCCGTCCAGGCAAAGGTAGCCCATTCATTAGAGGTCCCTGTGTCTTCTAGAACCACACGAAGACGCCTGGCTGAAGGACATCTGGGATCGTGGCACCCATTTCATGAGCTGCCATAGACGCCCCCCCATCGGCGCCTCCGTTTGGAGTGGTGTCGCATACGAAGAAACTAGACTGCAGCGGAATGGAAACAGGTCGTCTTTAGCTACAAATCCAGATTCAATCTCAGCAGTGATGACAATCGGGTTCGTATGTGGAGACCCCCTGGTGAACGCCTCAATCCTGCCTTTGCTTTACAGCGACACACCACTTTCACAGCTGGTGTGATGGTATGGGGTGCCATTGCCTACAATACATGGTCACCCCTAGTATTGATCCATGGTTCCATGATAGCCCAGTGGTATGTCCATGACATTCTCCAACCACATGCGTGGCCACTCATGCAACGGCTCCCAGGAGCCATTTTTCAACAAGACAATGCTCGGCCTCACACGGCAAGGCTGTCACAAGACTGTCTTCGCACAGTTTCTACCCTTCCTTGGCCTGCTCAATCCCCAGATTTGTCTCCAATCGAGCCTATCTGGAATCATTTGGGACGGCGACTTGGACATTCCACGAGTTTGAATGAAATAGAGGCAATGTTACAGCAAATATGGAACGAAATGTCTCAAGACATCACACAGAACTTGTATGCCTCAATGCCCGATCGTATCGAATCGTGCATTTGCACTAGAGATGGTTCAACAGGGTATTAAATCCTCCGTTCTTTTGCCTATTCTCTGAAATAAATGATCCATTTTCTTTGATTTTCTAATCATTTGCCTTTATGAAAGTAGTGATTACGTATGTAAAATTTCGGCTAATTTTGATGACTCCTTCTTGGTGAGCTAATTTTTTTTGTCCATGAGTGTATAACAATGAGGTTCTCTTTTTTATCAAGGATTTTCTATAAGGTTTACCTGAAGGCAGTATAATTTCTCTAGACCCATATAGAATCCCTATATAGTTTTTGAAATTTTGGAATTAGGAGTTAATTGCTCTGTAAATGCTGATACCATTTAATTTACTACTCTGTTTATTCAATCGAGAAATTTTTTGTAAAAACTGTAAGATATTTTTACAGAATAAACCGATGGTGCAATTATTAGCAATACTGGTTTTCTGATGAGATGTCAGAGAGATATTATTTATGAATACCTTTCCAAAATAATGTGCTGACCTGTTATCCTATTTATGCCAGTCTCTTAATAATTACTTAGAAGTGACAAAATACATCACAAATTTGTCATAACGACATCAATAAGTTTTCTTAGTAAATAAATACTATCGTTTATGGAATGTTTACAAATAAAAAATAAAGACACATTTCAAAACGTATGAATTATTTCAAACGTATGAATTATTATAGAGATTGTAATTTTATTTATGCATCACTTAGAAAATACTTCGCAAAATTCTCCAGTCTAAATATCATTTTAGAAAAAAAATTGGGTGTGCTTTGCTAAAGCTATGGTTTCCTAGAGCAGCGGTGCCGTTCTTGAACGTCCGTAACATTACGGTGGATGACGTCACTAAAACGTCACCTGTGTAAATAGATAGGCGTGGTTTAATAGAGAGCGGTGGATGGGAACGGAATGTGAAGTTGCAGGTCGTTACGATCGTCATAACGGCAGCAACAGTTTGTTGAACGTTTTTCTCGATAGCGGTGGCAAAAAAAATGAGTTCCAATATTTTCTGGATTCCTGAAGAGGATGAAGCCAATGTTTCGGAATTTTTTGTCTAAGTTGCAAATATCAAAATTGCATATTTTTCATTTTTTTAGTTGTTCAGTGTTTAAATTAAATTCTCTTATTTTAATGTAAATAAAGGAAGTAACTTATAACTTAAATTATAATTCATTTATCAAAATTGTATTTTTTTCAATTGTATTTTTTTTTGTTGTTCAGTGTTTAAATTAATTTTTTAATCTGTAAAAATTTAAACTGTGAAAAAAAGAAATATATGAATAAAACTATTAAATCATGTCATGATTGTATTTTCTTTACAACTATATGCAACACTTCTTTGGAGCATATTGTCTTTTTTTGTATTATAAAAGCATTTGAAGTCAGTTAACTGTTTACCCAATTCAATACAAAAATATTGGTATTAGTATAATGTGTTATATGTGGGATTTGACTAGAAGTTTTGGGAATTTGACAGATTCTTTTAATTTTTTCCAAATGTTTACTTTTGAGAAAAAGAATTTTATGAAAATTATAATCCTTGGAATTACTTAGAAATAATATATGGTTTTTGTAATTCTTTAATTTCAATGAACTAATGCAACAAATAATCAAAATTCTTTGATTTCATTTATTGATATAATAAAATAACAATATATGTAAAGTATGTACAACACAGTAATTAGTTAAAAATTGCTTTCGTCACTTGAAGATACAATTTCAATCGATTTATTTTTCGACACCTTTAAGTGATAAGTTTTTGCAAACTTCACGATTACCAGATATGTATGATTAAAGCTCTTTTTGAAATTCAAATCTATCATCTATCTATCAAATTATTGAAAGTTTCATCTTCAATCAAGCATACGCTTCTAGTACATTGAGAGAAAGCAATTGAACGAGCAATCAGGAGAAAGTTCATAAAAAATGAACAATGCATCTTGATGTGTACATACTCTTATGTGAAATGATCGAAAACATTACAGTGGTGGCAAAGGTGTTGAAATTCGTATACCGCATAGAAAAGGACTGCACAAAACAGGTTCTACTATATAAAAAATGTGTATAAAATATAAAAAAAATATGTTCAATATATAGGTACAATATAAAAAAAATATGTTCAATATATAGGTACAATATAAAAAAAATATTTTCAATATATAGGTAAAATATAAAAAAGATATGTTCGCTACATCTAAATCATCCATTTTAAGATTGTTTACAGCTACGGACGTAAGTACAGCAGACCGCTATCCTAGGAAACCACTCGATCAACGTTAACAGACAGCCGTCTTTTCTGTGACGTCATCCATCGTGATGTTACGACCGCGAAAGAACGGCACCGCTGCTCTAGGAAACCATTACTTTAAAGGATTTGTGACGAATCTATACGGCACCTTATCACTAATACTCTTAGGCGTCTTTAGGGATTGTAAATTCGCGTATATTTCCAACCAGCTTTGAAAGGAGAAAACGGGATATGCAAATGAATTAAGGTATTTAAAGAGAGCCTTGTAAGTTAGCAGATATAAGGCTATTGAGCCAAGAGAAGTAGTGACGAAGTTAAGAAGATTCAAGTGGATTGCGTGATTAGAGTCTTACTGTTATTTTAGTCAGCGAAATACCATTGGAAGGATTGATCTACCTGGAGAGAACGACATTATAGCCAGGTGATATTTAAAACTTAGTTTATCTGACCACAATAGTTAATATATAATAAAGTTAGTGTGTAAAGTTAATGAATGTTAGAGTAATTCACGTTGCGTGTATTTCTCGGTCCTCTTATTCCGGTAAACCCATTCGATATTGAGCTTAGTAGTTGATTAATATCATATTTTGTGATTTAAATTAATATTAAAGGTCCCTTTGACGTAGACATATTGTTTAATATTTGTATTTGGAAGGTTACTGATTGAATCAATTGAATAAATATAATTTGTTATTCCTAAAAATAGCATCTGGTAGTTCTTAGTCTCAATTCAATCTTAGTGTCCAGGGTGGAACCCAGGGGAATTCTCACAGTTTCATTGATAAATATTTAATAATACTGAACCAACCAAAAACTTGCACTGTAGAGAAAAACTTTAAAAAATATGGGATCAGGGAAGCATATGCAATCACATTGGTTAGTGTTTCCAGTTTTAAAATGAATTACATAAAATATAAATATTTTATTTCGAATTAAGAATGATTTCTATATAATATTTGAGATTTCAAATACAAGTACGAGTTCCATTGATTATTATGTGCAAAGGTGTGTGTTTCTATAAACTAAACTTCTTTTCTTTTTGTTTTTCAGATTAATGACCGGTGTAATTGAAATTTTATTTTGCATTGTTTGATTTAAATAATTCAAAACAAAAGTAATAATATGAATATTAATTAAATACAGTAGAGTCCCGAAAACTCTGCACTCAAAACCCTGGCAGTCCGAATAATTAAGACACATTTTTGCAGGTAGAAAAAATCTAACTACGTATTCACATTAATTTATAGTAAAATTTTCAAACAAACAATGCATAAACGTTTGGCACAATATTTTCTGAGGAAACACTCGTACTTATTTCTTTTGATATCATTCTCGATAACCCGTCATTTACATAAACTCGGCCTTTCTTCCGTCCGCACTAGGCCGAGTTTTCAAGACTCGTAACTATTACAATGTAACTAACTGTTCAATACAACTAATTACAGTAATAATATAAGAAGTGCATTTTTTATAACAAGTAGTTAGGTAAAAAAACACATGCACTTTATCTTAATGTACGAGTAAAAAGAATCAAATCTTTTTTTCCCAATATACCAGTTTCTTGAAATTTAAATTTTGTTAATTTTTTCCATCATTTTTAAGGTATGTTCATGTCTGCAGCTTATTCAGTGCAATTATTTTATATAGACGAGAGTATTTTTGACTTTTTTTAAGATCGATGCTATCCTTTCATTTTAGTGGCAAATTTTCTGTAAACATTTATTATACTTTTTTTAACCATTTAAAAAACACTACCTAAAGTTTTATATAGAAGTATTTGAAGTAGCGGGATTATTTTTTTTCGGACTATATATATTTAATGTGTATTTCCGTTTTATTTATATAACGTATTATCACACTCTCAGTTATTCATTTTATAATTTTAATTCATTTATAAATTGAAGGCGTTACACTTTCTTAATTTGAATTATGGCAACATTTTATACTAAAAAATATGAACATTTCAAATATTTCTATAAGCGAAACATATGATTTCGTGAATTACTTTTTAATATACGACTTTTAAAGTTTTATGTTATTAAAATACACAACGAAAGAAGTTTTCATACAAAAAATTGCTAACTAACAACAAATCCTTTTTAAAGTAATGTAGTACAATATCAATTTGTGCATCGCCGTTTAGTTTTACGCTTATCATAGAAATTTGCATCGATATTCAAACTATTGAATACATTCTCCTTCTTGAATTCAATGTCTCATGAGGAAATACGCATATTTTGTGTCTTTCTATTTCATTTCAATCGCTTTTGCAGTATTTCTTACTGAAACATAAATGTTTCTTTGAAAAGATGTCAAATTTTATTTTTTTTGTTCAAAACTGCTGTTTTTCCCCCAGAATGTCTGAAATTGAAGCAAATCCTTCACCATACTTCCGAAACATTTCCTTAGAATAAAAAAAACTGGTAAACTCAGAACAGTTTTTAATTAAAAGATATAAAAATTTGTTGTATCCCATTTTAAGAGAGTTTATTGTAGAAAAAATGTGCAATGTAGTTTTAACTAAACGGTCTGAGATCGGAATAACATAAAATGAGTTTAAATGATTTAAATAAAGTACATAAATATTGTTTCCCAAATTATGGTTGTATATAACAACATTTTATATGTATTAAATTTATTTAACTTAAAAATCTATGCAAAATTAATTGGGAAAAATAAAGTTATATCTCTTATATAAATTTTCATTATGTATATTTAAGTACTAATTACATTTTAAAAATCCAGAAGATAATTCAAATGAATAATTGTTGTAATTATTCATGAATTATGTATTTTTATTTGAAACAAAAGTTTTCTGATTATATGCATTACGATTTCTATAATTACAAGAAGCATCAATTTTATTAATGACGAAGAATTTTTCGAAAAATAATGTTCACTTTAATTTTATTAACTATGCTAAATGAATTAGGCTAAAATTTCCTACTGAAGGAATTTTGTAATGTATTTGCATATCCGAGTGCTAAACTAATAGATGTAGAATAGATAGGCTTAGAAAAAGTTTTTCAAATTAATTGCAAAATTTAACCCTGCGGACAAATAAGATTATTTAGTCTCATCTAAGATCAAACATTATTCAGCTAAATCCATAATAACATTATAATATAAGAGTGAATACTAAGAAATGATGCTTAACATAAAAATTATATTGTTTATCTTTGCGTGATTTAATGGGAATGGTAAAGTTCTTAAAGGCTCGGATAAAACACAAACAATATTCAACCTAAAGAATGCGTACAGCCAAGTAAATATCCTTGTCAAGCCTTAATGAGAAAGTTATTGCAGCGTTGGATTTTTATGTTTAACTAGTGGTATACTTGTTCTTAGCAAGGGTGAACTGAAAAATTAAGCATTACACACACACACACACACAGAAATTGAAGAATAAAGAAGTTTTTAATGAATTAATTTTGCATATATTGCAAATTAAACAAAAAAGAAAAGAAAGCTTTTTGCATACTTAAGCTAAATAAAAAAACCATATTTGTTAAATTTTAAGTTGGTAGATCTAATAACTGATAAAAAGTTTTTTTTTAATTTATAACTGTGAGAACCCCCTGGGTTCCACCCTGTACACTAAGATTGAATTGAGGCAAAGAATTACCAGATGACATATTTACAATAACAAATAATTTTTATTCACTTGAATCAATTATCAACCTTCTAAATACAAATATAAATCAATATGTCTACATCAATTGGATTAAATTTTACTATTAAATTAAATCGCGAAATATGATACTAATCAGCTGTTAAAATCAATATCGAATAGGTTTACCGGAATAAGATGACCGAGAGATATACGCAATTTGAATTACTAACAATCATTACTAACAATCACTAACTCTAATATTTATTTAATCTTATTATCCGATAATTGAATTTTTAATATCACCTGACTTTTACTA
This sequence comes from Trichonephila clavipes, assembly GCA_019973935.1. Lineage (NCBI taxonomy): Eukaryota > Metazoa > Arthropoda > Arachnida > Araneae > Nephilidae > Trichonephila > Trichonephila clavipes. The sequence continues at coordinate 133,345 of BMAU01003341.1, read as the reverse complement.
CTTCACTCATTTCCAATCGGCTTAAACTTTCCGAATGTAGATCACTGCCTGATAATCAGCCATAAACTTATCACACAATCATCTTGAATCTTCTTAGCGCCCCGTCTATGCATCACTGGGTTCAATAGTCTTCTCCGCTAACCCACAACACTCTCCTTATATACTTTGATTCATTTGCATATCCCGTTTCCTCCTTTTAGAGCTGGTCGGAAATATACGCGAATTTACAATCCCCAAAGACGCCCAATATTAGTGATAAAGTTCCGTACATATTCGTCACAATATTACCCCGTAACTCTCTTGTGAGTTGATTTTTGAAAACACCTTCCTACGCTGATCTCTGCTCAGCAAAGGTTGTCACAAATTTTGTGTAATGAACGCTTTAAATAGAGTAAATAATTTATATCTGGATGCATGTAATATATATATGTTAATATTACTTTCTGTTGTATTTATTTTATGTTAAAATAGTAATATTTGCAATCAACGCCGTTCCTTACATTATAATGGCAATTCAATGGAAACTTGGCGAAATCTTGGTGATAGAGCCAAGTTGGCATCATTTGTGGCGACCCTGTTGGGAACTTGCCGATTGATTGAACGGTATAGAAGTTGATATGCTGTTGCTCCACCTGGTGGGAAGATACAACAAAGAGGATGGCACAAAAACTTTCTCCATAAAAAAGTACATATACATGTCGATTTTTATAGTGATCGGTTGAACGGTTTTGGAATGAAACGAGATCATATATACAAACATCCATTTATGTATATAGATAGACTGATGTTTTGAGTATTGCACACAACAAAGAAGCTGTATTTTTTAAAATTAATTAGTATTTACATGAACGTGTGAAGTTACCTCTCAAATTACATTTATTTCAACATTTAAGAATAATTTTATTCTGTTTTACCCAATCTAATTAATCCAGAAATTTGTTGGCTATTTTCAAAGTTTAATTATGTAAATATCCAAAGTCTTCTACCATGGCCGCTCGTTGTCTTGGTTTAAATATGTCTTGTTTGAATTTTGGTGTCACTATAGATTCATCGTGTAAATGGTCAAATGTGTGTTAAATCCATCAAGGCTCAAAATCCTCATATACGCATATGTGGAAGTTTGGAGAGTGGATTAGAAACCCAGGTATCGTCCTTGTCATTTAACTGTGGCTAAAAATTACTAACTATGAACAATTGAATCACTTCTGTTAATAAAAAAATAAATCAAGTAAGCGAATATATGCTACGTATGAAAGTGAATTAAAGTTTCCAGATTAGAATGTAACGGCGTTCTATAATATTTGATTTAAAGATGAAATTGATTTTGTGAGCAGAAGACATTGATGTGTGTTGTGTGCAGGAAAAGAATTAATTCTGTCAACAAGAATTTTGTAACGATAAAAATAAGTTCTGAAGTTATGAATGGAAGATTTCCTAATCCATAACATGGATTAAATGTTATGGATTAGGCTTTTTTCTGCAGTGAAAGTCACTATAGTAGCTAACGTACTCGTGGAATACTCCTGAAATCCGGCAAACTTTTAATTGGCGAAATTACTTTGTTGGAACTGGATTTTTTTCTTCTGAATCTTCTTATTTTTTTTATCTCAAGCTGTAGAATGCGCTTACTATACTTCTCAAACTGATGTGCTTGTAAAAGGTTTATTTTCATATTTTTATTCCTTTTTAATCAGCCTTTTGAAAGCATATGGATTCAATCGAATTCTGGAATCTACTTTAATTGAAAATAATGTGGGCCTCTCAGAAACTGCAGAAAAAAATGGTAAAATAACATGGTAGATTCGGGAAATCATTATCACCCTAAAATATTTGAATAAGAATGAAATAAAGAATTGTGAGAAATTTTATACGAATAAAAAATAAATGCTATTTTACCTTTAATTTCTAACGAATGTAGAAGAACATCAAGTTTGTGAAATGTTTTAATACATATTTTATACATTATTTTGACATATTTTCAAGTGAAATATAGTTCCTATGTAATTTATGTATGTTTCTTTTTGTTTAAATAAAGAAGGTGCAGCAATTAACAGTTTTAACTGTTACTGCAATTAATCTACTTAAATTATTCACCGACTGCTAGCTGAACATCAGCTTACACTCACCTTTTACGAGTCATAATGTTAAAAAAATTTAAACAAGAAAATGTAACCAGTTGTGCTTATTACTTGAATTTTTAACTGCAGAATAAATGGAATGCATGTGAAAAATTATTAGTGATATTGACATAAGCAAGAGTAAAACTATTGATATGTCCTATAATTTATTCATGCTTTTCTTTCTTTCATGTTTTTCATTTTCAAAAAAATATATATATTAATGAAGAAATAAGGCACCGCGCAGTTTCAAAACTCGTTAAACAACTGTAAAAAGAGTGAAATTAGTATTAAAAGGCCTATGGGTAAATTATGGGTAAGTAATTAAAATAAAAGCATGAAAAAAAATGTAGGTAATAAATAAGTCAGTAATTATCATGCCAAATTTGGCATATTTGCACGAATGTTTGTACGATAGTGTCTAATTTAGTTAAAAGTTCAAGATTAGTCTTAAAAAGTAGTTTGTTTTATTTTTTTCAATTTTAAATGAGTTTTAAAATTTATAATATCTCGTGAAGAAATATTCAATTTACTGGTATTATTTTGATTACGCGATATTTATTTTCTTATTATTGGCGCTGGGAGTAATAATGGAAGTAATTGCATTGATTTCGTATTAAACCTGCAGTTACGAATTCTTAAAAACTCTGATAATGTTTCTTTATAACCTTGTTCAGCTAAAAGTTTTGCCCTTTCGCAAGAGCTGAATGGAAGAGAGATCTGAGATTCTTTAGGTACTAAAAACGTAAAAACAACTAAATCTAAAAAGAAAAATAATAAAAAATTGGAATTTTTATAAAAAGCGTTTATAATTTGTAAAAAGATTTTTCTTTTCTTCTTGTACATAATGTATACATATGACATCTACTGTTAAAAATGCAATAGCATAACTCTTGAGAATGCATAAGGCTGCAAATAAAAGATTCCCAAATTATGCGCCCTGAATAAATTCAAGGGTAATGAGAAAGGATAAGGTAATGTTTCTCTTGCTAAGAAAAGTAAATGTCAGGAGTAAACAAGTTATTCCGAAAGACATGGAGAGTTTATTTTATTATGCTCGGAAGCAAAAATAAATGATGAATAATGTTAAGTTACTCAGTAACTTCTTAAACCAAGAGCTCCAACAGTTGCTGAAAATATCAAAGTTTCTAAATCCACTAAAAGTTAACAAAGAGTATCTATTTATAATTGCAATATGTAGAAAGCCTTTAATTTTGGTTCAAAGACTTTGAGAGTTATATATTGTTATGCATTTTCTCCTTTTCCTGATTTTCCTAAGCGTAATCAGGAGTTTATGTCCCAGTTTTACGATTCCAAAGCACTTGCTTTCTCGCGATAATCCTGTTAGTTGAGCATCTTTATGTGTGATGTGCATTCTTTTTTTGTGTGGTATATAATTAAATGGTTATTTGAGAAAATCTCCTCTCAGATCTGCTATCTTCTTCCAAGATATAAATGAAGTTACTGGAAGTTCTTACTATGTCAAGGGATTATAATTGTGTTTTTATTTCAAAAGTAAGTATATACGAAAGTAATATTTTTACCCTTAAGTCTCCGCGGTACGTTCAGTTTGGGTGTGTGGGTTCTTAAAAAGAAAATAATTTGATTTTTTTAGTACCTGGTTTGTTATAAAAACAACACGTCTTAAAATTTATTTTAAATCCTGTTGAAACAGTAAAAATGTAGAAATGAATGAGATATTGCTGATAATCCTATTTGCTAACATTTTATCAAAAATATGTTTTAACCCTTTATGTACGGTAGTTTTTTTCATGCAATTTTTTTTTTAATCACTACATTGGAAATTAAGGGTCATACATAAAAAATACTCCTCTTTACGAAATTTAATCCGTTAGAGGTGATTAATTAATTAAAGATAATCAACTATACTATTAATTACATACAGTGTTCACTGAAAATAAATAATCAAATAGTTTTCTAAAGTGTTCCTTAAGGTATTCGACAACGTTCGGAGCTGTGATTTTGCAAAAGCGTAAAAATGGATAATATTTATGATATTTAGTAGAATATTTGTTTTAGTAATACTTGTTTAGTTGAATGCTTAGATTAGAATACTTGTATAAAATTGTTTTAAGAATATTATTATAATAAACAATTATTTAAATACAATATTTTGACAACAAATGAACACAGAATGACTTATTTTCAAAACATTCTCCTTTTATGGGAAATGCTTTTATAATGATAATATTTTGTCTGCATGAAGCTTAGACCTCTGTACAGAGCATGAACAAAAATTTTAAAATATATAACTTAGAAGTGTATTTATCCATATTTTAGTACAACAGAGGGGAGAAATTTCAAGAAAAAAACGCCGATAATTATTTTAATTGGTAGTCACTCTGAAAATAATGTGAATTTTTCAAAAATCCGCGTTCATGCCCTCTGGAGACAGAAGTCTTTATTTCATATAAGCAAAATATTATTAATTTAAAAGCATTTTTCATAAACGAGGAACGTATTGAAAATAGGTCATTCTCAGCGAATATTTTTGCCAAAATATTGCATTTAAATAATTTTTTATTGTCATAATGTCCTTAAAACAGTTTTATACAAGTATTCTAATCTAAATGATACTAAATATCATGAAATTTATCCATTTAGGCCCTTTTTAAAATTCATCCATCCGAGCGTATTCGGAAACCTTATCATACAGTAAAAAAATAAGACACTTACCTTTTTGACATTAACTACTTTTTCGGAATAAAAAGGACAATCTTCGCAATCCTATCAAAATGTCAGAACGCTATTTCCTATAAAACTATTCATCTCTTCCCCGCTAAAATACTCATCATATAACACGTGCAGCCATATATCTAGGAAAGAGTGGATTTAAAAGAATATATTCCTGCTAATTTTAGTCAGAGTATTCTTAAAAATTGTTATTCTAGGTAGTTTTAAAGTGAGTGGGGGTACTTATAAGTTACGTTGGTAATAAAGGGTTAAGCCTAAAAAAATAATGGATTTGTTTTGAAGCTTTAATAAAAGATTGTTTAAAAACACACATAATTTTTAAAGTATTTAAAACAAAAAATAAGATTAACCTGAATTTTTTTCTTAGGTTTTCTTGCGGAAAATTGTTTTTTCATGAAGATTGTTAAGAAAAAGGTGAGTAAATTGATTGACTATATAAAGTCACACATTAAAAACAAGATGAGGGTTATTGGTGATGAGTTTCAAAATTTTGAAACATAATTAAGTGGTGAACGCAAAATATGTGAGTTGACATTTTATGCATAAATTGTATTTTTATTATTCCTTCATTTTAAATATTTGAACAAAAACTTGTAGACGCATAATATTTGCATTTTTGAATTCAATATTTTTTTTAATCTAAAATGTACTTCAGGACGTCATGTAGTTCATTTATAAAAAAAAAGCAAAACAATTTTTAAACAGTGAAAAAGCCATCTCAAATTTTCCCCCAAGAAATGTTTACAGAATTAGGAAACAAAAATGTTAGTTCCACAAGAAATGAGTATAAATATTCAAAAATAGAGAATATTTTAGAACAATAAAATGTTACAGGGTACATAAAACGAAAAAAAAAACATAGGCAAAAAAATCAACCATTTAACGAATTTAGAATAACGACTTAAAGTCAAATATCCAAATATGTTTGGAACCACAATTGCTTTCTGATACTGAATAAGAACATTTTCACTTCTTTTTTTTGCAATGTAACTACTTAAAAAACCTTATAAGATTTAAAAAGTTCATACACATTTCAATTGTATCTAAAAGTATTAATGTTCAGTGGGTAATAGTTATTTTAAAACGAAGCATGCGTTATTTTTAGTTTAAATCATCAAATAATATAATGATATCAGGAAATATATTTCTTCTTAACAGGAATGTATCCGATTATCATAAAATGTTTGTGTCTAAAAAAAATCTTTTTTTTTGTGAATTTAATTTTTAGTAGAGGTGATGCATATTAAAAAAAATAATGTTTTACATTATTTTCAAAATTTTATAATAAATATCCTTTTTTACGTTAATTAAAAAGGTTTTGCCTAAATTAATTTTAATAATTTATCAGAAAATTTTATTTAAATGTATTTATTCTATTAATAGACAAAACATTTATTATTGAGAGTGCTTTGCAGGTAGATATATTTTTCTAGTATTAGTTATTTTATCTTGCTTAACATATGCTGTGTTTTGCAATTTCATGCGTATTTTTTGTTAATATTTTATTTTAGATTTTTTGATATTGTTTTTCAAATTAACTTTAAATTAAGATAGCAAGTTGTCCTCCAAAATATTTAACGCCCTGAGGATTCAGAAAATCGTCCATTATTTATAGAGCCCTTTTTATACATAAAAACGCTTCAGTAAATTTTTAAATAAAATTTATAGTTTCCTATGTCATATTAAAATATTTCTTTGATATACTTTATCTTTAAATCAGTTATTATCATAACAACCGGAAAGTGTTTTCAGGAAGTATTACATGAATACTTTTTTAGAAATATAATAAATATTTAATTAAAATTATTCTTAACACCGTGACTATTAAAGTTGCATTTTTATATTTCCTTACAATGACATTTTATCAAAATTGTGTTTGATTTCACTTTCAAAATATAACATTAAGTGAAGAAATGGATTTCATGTTGCAGAAAATATGCTTACTGAGTGTTCTTTTTTAACGGGCACTATATTAAAATTAAGCACGTTATATTGCGATCATGAATGTGAATATGGTGGTTGCCCATTTTAACCAGAATTTAAAAAAGTTATGATGTAGAGAGGTTCCAGAAAAACATTAAGTTAGATTAGAATCATTTATGCTGCCATAGTAATGTTGATAAAAAAGTAATCGTATCAAACGTTATTTAAAAAAACATTTTTAATATTGATGCTAATTTATTCAATTAATTCTGTTAAAAGAGTTTTTCCCAATATACTAGAAAAACTAGAACTTAATATGAGTTTTAATATATCACATGAAACTGAACACAAATTTTAATTTAAAAAATCGTTCACTTTGGAATTATTTTTATTTGTAGCAAATTAACAAACGATTTCTTATATCTCGTGCACAATTCGTATTATGTAGCTCATACAAAATGTTTCATTTTTATTTAATGGGCAACACATTTCTCGGTGTGCTTTACTGAGGATTTTTCTATAAAGAATCATATATCTAAGACGTGACGATGTTCATTTGTTAGATAAGAAATAGGGAAGAATTAGGAGAACAAATGTCACAAACAGGCAATAAAAAAAAGAATAAGGTAACAAACATAATGTTTTTATTTTTTCTCTCTAGGTTCCACCATTAAGATAAAGTTTGAAATAAGTCGTTTCTTGGCAGTGAAAACACTAGATAGGAAAGGAATTTAGACGCCAATCATTCTCGCTTTGTTAGTTTTCTTGTTTAGTTCAGCACACCATTTTGGGAATGTCGTGGAAAATGAAATGGACCGTTTCAAAGATATAGTTTGTCCCGAAAAAATGTCTGAAACTGAAAAAATAACGACAGTGAAAGAATGGCTTAATGATCAATAACTAGATCGTTTAGTTAATGTTTTGATAGTAAGTAAAATGGGGAAATAGTACTAAAAGTTCAAGTGGAGTCGCAAATAAAAATGAACACATATCATAAAGAAGTAACCAATGTTGAATGAGAGACTTATACAAATAACTCTAGTGACCCAATTTTACACAGAATTCAATTACACTGCTGGCCATTTAAAATACTATATTTTAAAAGCTGTATGCACATGAAACATCAGATTTTCAAGGAAGGTACAGTATGAAAGAATATGCATTTCTGTGCGTTTGAGCCCCGAAAACAGGAGTAACGCTATCTACAGCTTGAATAGAAGGGAAGTGTCATTTTTTTCTTTAGAAGTTGCGTTTATAAATATATTGTTTCTGCAAAAGTCATCATGTTTTATGAAAAGGAGAAATTCCTACTAGCATATGTTGGATATTTACTGCAGATAATGATCTGATGGGACTATGATTTTTCGTTCCGTGACATTTCTGCTCTCATTGGTTAGGGTTATTTGACTCTCCTGCGAATTTAAAATAAATAGGTTCAGAAGAGCAGTAAAGCCATGTTGGATCTTAGCGATACTCGACTACTATCATTCAAGAGGACAAACATATTGTTAGAGACCTTTCAGGATTGTAAGGCTATTTTATAAACACTGACTTGTTTGCCGGCTCACTATCACGGACCGCAGTCTGGCAAACTTTGTTGCAGCTTCCTTTACCGGGGTCTGTCAATATTTTTTGGGTATCACCCCGTTTAACACAATGATAGTCTTTTTTATAAGCAATTCTGTTTTAAATCTTTTATTTAAACTTAGGAATTTTTGAGCATTTGTGATAGACCTATAAATATGTACAGCAGTGTAATGCATTCAAGCTAAGAGGAAAATTTGCTCAAACATGTAAATAAAATAAAACTAAACTCAGTGGCGTGACAGCTCATGAGGGTCAAGGCCTACTTTGCCCATCTCAGCATACGTGACCATTGGGCGCTGAGATGCATGGGCAGATGTCCTAATCAGGTGGTCAGTATGAAGCAAAAACCCCAGTGTTTAGTTCCCAAGCAAGCTTGATACTTATTTATCGACCTACTGAAGGAATGAAAGGCTGAGTCGACCTTTCTCATTCCGAAGATAGAACCCCTGACCTGTGGTATGCAAGCGCGATACACTACCACTTGGCCTCTGGGCCTGTTAGTAAAATAATATATTCTAAGATCCCCCATATATATTATTTTTATTACTAAACTGAACATTGTTTTTATTGTCGGTTTGGAATAATAAATTTTTTCGCTTTATCTTAAATATAAGCAAATTTTTTTTTAATTTTTAAGAGAATATAAAGTATTTTGAAAATAAGAATATAATTGCTATATTTTTCAGTTTGAAAGGAATAGAAATTCACACCCTTGATTTGATTTGATATGAATCTGTATGTAGAGAAGAAACTACACTGCTGCCCACACAAAAGGCAACACACTGAAGGAAGCAAGAAAACCGTATGAAAATTACATTATGCGTTGGCGGTGTGATGGAATATACAAATCATTAGAATTTTGTGCATGTGCTCGTAGCGCCACCCGCAAAAGCTATATAAGAGGAGAACAGATTGGCAGTTTGAAGTGCGACCACTGTTTTATCGTGCGGTTTTTTTTTTTTTTTTTTTGTTTTTTTTTTTTGCGTAACTTGCTTACCTATGTCTCGGGAAGACATCGAGTATCTTTTGACCAAGATTCGGAATTCGACCGAAGAAGAATAGTAGCCTATAGGGATTGTGGATTATTCTTCAGAGAAATGGATCAACCTGTTGGATGAAACCCAGCAATAGTGATGCGGAACCATCATCTAATGAAACGATGGGCCGACGGGGCCGATCACGCCCACATAGCTGTGATGACAAGTGGATTATGAGTATAGTAGTGATGGATCGCGAATGCACATCACGAACCAAAGCACAACAGATTCAGTCTGTTACACATCATTCGGCATTCACTCGTAGCATTCGACGTCGTTTGCAGCCGAGTGGACTGTCCGCAAGGCATCAATTACGTCATCGTTTCTCAAACTGAGGGGCGCCGCCCTAGGAAAGCATGGCAACTCTACAAGGGGGCGCGAGCATATTGAAAAGTTAAGACAAGAAGATTATTGAAAAAAATTAATAATTTACTGAAAGTAAACAAAATACACAGACATTCTGACATAATAAGAAATAAAATATACATCTACACTGATATATTACACTTATAAATATATCAGTGCTACACAATGTATTTTATAATTGATTTAACAATACTAAGTTAAAAACAAGTTTATTAATTACCAGTGACTCCATGAGCTTGTCATATATATAATTTAAAACAAAAATTATATATATATATATATATATAACACTTATCTTGGTAATTTTGTAGGATTTATAATTAAACCTTGACTGTGCTTATCAAAAGTTTTGCGATTCTCTTCCAAATGCCCACCGTTTTCCAAGTACGCACGCATATGTGATGTATTGGAGGCGGGGGAGGAATAAAAGCAAAAATAATCTGGAATAAGTAAATCCTTCGCAAACATTGTCAAGATCCATTTATTGCATTCCAAAATCTTCGGAATAATTTTACGGATATCGGTGCTCAGAAAAGATCGTACATCGGATAGACGTATATATGCGTCTGTGGAAATGAACGCTTTGGTTTAGCGAGACTCGAGGGGGGGGGTGTACTTAAGAGGTTAAAGCTGTATCGTAGTTTTAGCTTCAAATTATAGTATTATTTAATTTAGTACATTGTTATTGTATGAGGGGGCGATGAAGTTTATGATTGAATATTGGGTCGTCAATATTGCAACTTTCAGAAGCACTGCATTACGTCGTTTTACCCTTTGCTGCAAATCACAGGCGCTTGCGCCTCCAATGGTGCGATGAATGGGGGACATGGACAACGGAATGGAACGACATTGTGTTTAATGTTGAACCCCGCTCTACCTGCAACATCATGGTGGTCGGATTCGAGTTTGGAGATGCTGCTGAATTGCTGCGTTGTGCATTGCCCCACTCATCCTGCCCCTGGTATATTGTGTTGGAGTGGTATTGGATTCCACTGCCGCACCTCTCTAGTTCGCATTGCCGGTACACTGAACAGCCAGCGCTACATCTCCGAAGTGTCGAAGCCCGTGGTCCTTCCATACATTCAGCGCTTGCCACAAGCCAAATTCCAACAGGATAATGCGCGAACACACGTGGCTCGCAATGTTCATCAGTTCTTTACCCATTAGATTGAATTGCTTCCTTGGCTTGCTTGTTCTCCTGATCTATCGCCAATCGAAATCATGTGGTTTTTGCTTGCCAATGACCGTCCCGGGATACACCACCCTCTGCTACGCTAGATCAACTTAGACAATAATTGGAAGCCGCATGGAGTGCTGTATCCCAAGAACAGATTTAAAGCCTCTTTGATTCCATGCCGAGGCATATGGCAGCGTTTATGCCCAACAATCGCAGCCATACAAACTACTGATTTTGTCATCATCCACAAGTCACAAAAAGCTGTAATTTTATTCATTTGATCTTGGTACAACATGTTATCTGCCAAATAAATTTCGCTGTGATATCTCTGGTCCTTTCTGGTGTTGCATTTTGTGTGGCTAGCAGTGTAAATTTTTCGCACCGATTAAAAACTTTAAAAAAAACACTCCCATTTTTAAAGGAAGGGAATTTCTTTTTAACTCTCCCTTAAGCTTGTCATAAAATGCTGAATGCGTTTCTGTTACTTCTGTAGATTTTGGAAAGCTGCATTTGTCTATTTGCTAGAGTTCATTTCATGAAGCTTATCCTGCTTTAGAACTATGATTCTTATATTTTCACGAATTTGCAATACATTTTGCTTACAGAAAACAAAAACAAAATGGTTGATAGTTGGAGTTTTTTAAAAATGATTTTTTGTATTAAATACATAGAATTTTTTTTGAATATGAAGAAATATCATGTTTTTAAAAATAATTCCTTTGGAAAGATTATGTTTCCTTTTGTTTCCCCATCCCCATGTTTGATTCCCCAAGGCATTTGATTATAAAGATTATTAATCCAGTCCAGAGTACACTGAAAACCGTTTTTGGTTCTACAGATCTAAGTACAAAATCTTTCCTCATATGAAAAATATTTCCAGTCCGCGAAGAAATTGTTTAAGAACTGAAAGCTAAAAAAATCGTGTCAATTGAAAGTCACACATTATGCCCCCTGATTTTTTTATATGAAAGTAAAGCGGTGCATGTACTAGGTTCGCTTTGAAAAAATTGTATTTATCTTTTTTTTTTTACTATTATGAAAGGAAATCCAAATATTTTATATTTCTTATGTTGTTGTACATAATATATATACAACTTTAATTTTCTTAATTTTGTTGAAGAAATAGTTACATTTTATTTCCTTTAATTTTTCATGTTAAGAAATATCTTTAAATGATGGAAGATTAATGTATAATAAAACTGTAAATCTATATAATCGATTTTAATTCTCTAACGCTGCATGTAAAGGGTGTTTTTTTAGAGGTATAGAACTTTAAATTGCAATAAAACAACGATGTATTATTCGATTGACATGAATTTTTTATTCGAAGGATAATCTTGTGGCATTACATTTTAAATATGATTTCTGGCATATGACTGCCATGGCTGGCTCGGATGTAGTCCAATCTGGACGTCCAATTTTCGATGACTTCATAAGCGAATTTTGTTTAGCGATGAAGCGCACTTCTGGTTGAATGGCTACGTCAACAAACAAAACTGCCGCATTTGGAGTGAAGCTAATCCACAAGTGTATGTCGAAACACCGTTACATCCAGAAAAACTGACTGTTTGGTGCGCTTTATGGGCTGGTGGAATCCTTCTTCAAAAACGATGAAGGCCACAACGTTACAGTCAATGGTGATCGGCATAGAGCCATGATTACTAACTTTTCATTCCTGAATTGAACAATCATGATGTCGAGGAGCTGTGGTTCCAACAAGACGGGGCAACATGTCACACAGCTCGTGCCACAATCGATTTATTGAAAGACATGTTTGGTGACCGCCTAATTTCACGTTTTGGACCTGTGAATTGGCCTCCAAGATCTTGTGATTTAACACCGCTAGACTATTTTCTGTGGGGCTATGTAAAGTCATTGGTCTATGCGGATAAGCCACAAACGCTTGACCATTTGGAAGACAACATTCGCCGTGTTATTGCCGATATACGGCCACAAATGTTGGAAAAAGTCATCGAAAATTGGACGTCCAGATTGGCTTACATCCGAGCCAGCCGTGGCAGTCCTATGCCAGAAATCATATTTAAAATGTAAGGCCACAAGATTATCTTTCGAATAAAAAAAAATCATGTCAATCGAATAATACATCGTTGTTTTATTTCAATTTATAGTTCTATACCTCTAAAAAAACACCCTTTATTATCACGGAGGTCGAATTGTTTAAAAAATTATCCTACTTTGCGTCAGGCTGAATCATATTGGTAGATTGGTTTGGCTCGTCACAACTAAAAGGTTTGCCGACCCCTGGTCTAGAGTATGCCACTACTTGCTAACTATTATGATTGATGAACACTATTTGAGAGATGAAATTAACCCTAATGATATGTAAACCTGTATCAATTATCCAAACTCGTTTGAATTTGATGCTTCGGTAGACAAATGGCGTTATTGGTGCAAGTGATGACAGCTCTGGATTTTGATAATGCACGTTGTGTAACCTCAAAGCGTCTATAAATTTAGCCGTATGTATAACAAACAAAATTCTACTCTTTGCTTTCCTTCCTACTGTAACTTTTTTAATAGACAACAGTGTAAATATCTTAGGTTGTAAGAGTATTAACTAACTTTTTAGTTAATTGTACTTCTTTATAAAACTGATTTAATTATTGAAATAGAAAGCTGTTAATGTTTTCAAAGTTTAATTAATATTTTATTTAGAGATTTGTTGTAGGGAATTTAATCGTGAAAAGAAATAATTTAAATTGTTTCAAAATAAAATCATTTTGTAGTATTTGTAAAAATGTAATTATAGAATTTTCAATCTATCGTAGGATGGTAAAAATTGAAATTGTAATATAATCTTGGAGCAAAAATGCAAAATAAGAGTTATTCCATTATTTGGAAAAAATGTGAATTTTTTAGATAATTTTCAATCTGCTTTGACTAAATTTATGAAGAGAACAACAACAACAACAACAAAAGTCAACAACAAACCACTGTCCTCTTTATTTATGCTGTGAAAAAAGCTACTATTCTTTGTGATCTGTAGGGAAATAAAAAATAATAACATTTAGAAAACTTCGAAATAAATATTTTTCTTTTTTACATTAGGCTGCTAAATCTAGTCACAGTCAATTTATATGAAATATATTGTTTCAAAACTGCATTTTAAAATAAACAGTAGAAGAGACGATAAATAATATTATTCGACAAAAGATAAGAGAACTTATTTAAGTAAAAGAGAATCTCATTTTATAAAAGAAAACTTTAAATAAGTAATGAACAAAAAGAAGCAAAGATGTGCTTCGTTTCACTGGGCATCTTGTTTTTCTTTTGAAGCATTTCTAAGCTTGTTGTTTCCCAACGGATTTAAGCCACCGACGCATCTATTAAGCTCCAAAGTAGCAAATCAAACTGGATAAAAAAGAATGACTTCCTGAAAAGTTTTTACCTCATCGAGTTCTCTCTTTGATCTAAAAGGACCGAGCCTTGTGACCTTTCCTTAACGATTATAGACATTTATCACGATCTGGAATGGCATTGCCAAACACAAATTATTCCGTTTTCTTCTGAACAGTTCAACACCTAAAGGTTAAGATAAAGATCCTAGGAAAAATACGGTTGAATAAAATACATCGTCAATCGGAATAGGAAGTAGTTTCCCTTTCTCTTGAATTCATTTTTATAAATATTTGGGATTTTTCTAAGTAGCATATATATATATATATATATATATATATATATATATATATATATATATTAACCATGTCATTTAAATTCGTCATCATATAAAACAGTGACCTGCAACCTTTTTATCACTGTGGTCCAGTCAACGTTTGATAATTTTACTGCGGCCCGCTGAGGGTGGGACACGTTGATTGTTTATATTTTATATTGTTTTGATTTAACAATTTTAATTTTGTTGCATTTAAATATGTATGTATTCAGAATAAAATATAGTTACACCAAAAAAAATAAAAGTGATTTAACGTGGAATATAAAGTGATTTCCGTGGAAAGTTGGGCAAATCCGAGAGAAATACACCACTTTAAATAAAATGGCAATATTTTAATGTTCTTTAGGTGGCGCAGCACCATTTGATCCGCGGACTGGGGGTTGCGGATCACTGATATAAAACATATGAGGATATTAAATTATAATATAAATTTCAATAAGTAAATAAAAATAGTAATTTTAATTAGGAAATTAAAAAGATTTTAGAGTTCCTACTATTGATTATAATAATTCCCCCGTTTAGTCGTTTATTATTTTTGAAGTATATGACAACTAGGTATAAAATTCTGTTATAGTTGGTTCCATGAAATATTGTTTCTAATGCTTGAAAAAAGAATAATAAAAATTTTTTGTCATCATTTTAGTCAAATTATTTTGCAGTCTAGAATATTTTATTGCTGCATAGGAAAATATTTTTTTGGCACATTAAGCTCATAAGAAAAATTTTGTTTGTTGATATTGAGTAAAATCATACATATACTTAAAATATTCAGTGGTATACACTCGATTTCTTATCTAGAAATAGATATTATAAAAGAATACATTTGTCGCAATATACACCAAACAAGTTTCACCTTAAAAACAAGTAATTTTATTTGATTTCAATCACTTTTCTATTACACTCTCAAATTGAGAATTTAGGTAAAGTGCACAAACCCTAGTGAGAAGTATTATTATATCACCATTATTTATAGATTTGAAATGAATGAATCAAATAATTCTAAACCCATTAACGTCGCCTTTTCTATTAGTTTTAAAAGCCTACTGAGGAAATCTTCGTTCTACAGCGATCGTAGCTCAAACCGAATTGAAATAAAGTTACTATCAGGGTTTATTTTTTTTGAAAACTTTTTCACAACTGAATGTAAACAAAAATGTAAAAGTAAAATTATTATTTATCTCCAAGGAAAAAAATTCAAAAAATTTATATGAATTGAAATTTTTTGTTAGGGTATATCTCAGCATTCGATTTCTTTGCACTGTTTAAATTTTTTGTGTTTTTTTATATTTACGATTTTCAAGATTTTTTAAGGTACTTGTGTTATATTAACGGTCAAAATTTAACTGCACGTAAATGAAAACAAGTGTTGAAGTTGAGAGGAAGAAATCACTCACATACATTTAAGTTCGAGACTAAAAAGTGGTTTTTTTTCTTGTGCAGTTAATTTACTTTCAACATTTTTTTGTATTCGAAAACTATTCATATTAATTTGCACACGACTGTTGTTCTAACTGAGATATTTTAATTATTTTATATATTTGGTACCCTAGCGTTCATTAAACAAACATATATTTAAATTTATTTTTGAAATTGCACTCGATATTTTTGTAGAAATGAAATAAGGATAATTCCAGCGAAAAATAGAAAAGAAAATTTTCTTCCATTCTCCTTTTCATGTTCATTTATTTGTGCTTTAATTACTGACAAACTAGAATTTCTCATTATATATATACGCATGATAATAAAATATTATTTCTCTAGCCAGTATTCTTCCTTAGAATGTTAGGGAAGGGTTTTATAATTTAGAATCACAGCCGAATAACAAAAACTACTTTTGAGTTTCTATTTTATTTAAGATTTTATTAATTTTATTAACAGTTTTCTTTATTCTATGTCAGGCATATGAAACTCATAAGATCTTACTTACTACAAGAATTGTTTTATATTAAGTTAGGACTGGATGTTTTGAATGTTCAAAAAAATTAGCAAAACATGAATTTAAAATAATTACATTATGTATTCATTCGACT
This sequence comes from Trichonephila clavipes, assembly GCA_019973935.1. Classification (NCBI taxonomy): domain Eukaryota; kingdom Metazoa; phylum Arthropoda; class Arachnida; order Araneae; family Nephilidae; genus Trichonephila; species Trichonephila clavipes. Next base: position 116,699 of record BMAU01003341.1, on the reverse strand, counting down.
CCATGACAAGCTCAATGTAATGTATATTTCACATACATATAGTGGTTTTAAATTTCACATTCTATTTTTATACTATAATTTTTTTATATTTTCTTAGAAGAAAAACTAAAAAAAGAGCTGTTTTAAGAAATGCAGTTTAAATATTATTTTTAGAAGATACTTGACTTCGCTTTTTTACAAAGGAAGTCATAAAAGTTTGATTTCAATTTTTAAAATTGATGCATTTTTTTAAATTGATGAGATAAATGTTAATCGGTGAATTTTAAGCTATCATATTTTTTGTTATTTTTTTAAAAAAAAAATAGTTAATCGTATAATTAAGTCCTCCTGAACATAGCCGTTATATGCTAGACAAAAAATAATTTTTTAGGTAACTGATCTTTGGAAAAAAATTAAGAAATTCAACTTCCCTGCGTATTTGTTTCAGAAAAGAATCACAATGGATTTCAAAATTAACATTGATAAGTTTCCCTCAACAATTTCAATATTGATAGATGAAGGTGAAGTAAAAAGACGAAATTGGTAGTTCACAGCTTTTAAAATCAGAAAATCAATTGCATGTATCCCGTTTCTAAAATTTAATTCGGTGAGCATTTTCTGTAAATTTCAATTGAGTTGATTTAATCAACAAATATTTACATCTTTCAAAGTGAGACAAGTTTTATTTATTATGTTTTATTTATTATTTTCCTTTGCCAAAATAATAGTTTTAGTTAGAAAGCGTTTATATTATTAAATAGCGTTGTAACATGGTTCTTGGATTAAGTTGATTAAGACGACTTATTATACAAACTTAGAAAGTCAAGTCCTTTATCTACTGTCAATCTTTTAATTCAGCACACTAATAAGTTTTGTTTCTAAACAAATTATAATTTCGTTGAGTTATTTGAAGAATTCATTTTACTTTGACTTGAAAGCCATTGAACTTCCGTTTAATATAGTAGATCGATGTATTCATATTCTATTTCTTCCAGTATTGAATCAAATTGACAATGGTTAAATTTATGTACTGGAAAATAATTTACAATTTTGGTGACATTTTATAAAGTATGCCCGACATTTAATACTTTGTAGCACATTACTTTATGGTGTATAATTAAATGAAAATATTCAAAATTATTATTACCATGCTGTTTTTATGTTTCTTTTAATCTTACAACATCTATTTTAGTAATACCGGCCACGTTAGATGCACCATTAATTAGAGCATTGATCCGCAACCCCCGGTCCGTGGATCAAATGGTGCCAGGCTGCCTAAAGAACATTAAACTATTACCATTTTATTTAAAGTGGTGCATTTCTCTCGGATTTGCGCAACTTTCGACGGAAATCACTTTATATCACTTTAAATCACTTTTATTCATTTTTGGTGTAACTATATTTTATTCTGAAGGCATATTTAAATGCAACTAAATTAAATTTGTTAAATCAGTGTTTCTCAAACTGTGGGGCGCGCCCCTGGGGGCGCGATACCCCCTGCGAGGGGCGCGAGCATATTGAAAAATATAAAGGCTTAATAAATTATTTTTTGGAATGCAGTAAAAAAAAATGCTTTCTTTCAAAGTAAAAATGCACATTTACACTGATATAAATTATATATATATCATCTGGTTTTCCACTTTCAAACGCTCATTAGCTATCTTTGATCCTAAAACCAAATAAAAATTTTGTTTGCTTTCCTGTAATCCCACGATGAGAGATTTTTTTATTACGTTCCTTTTAACCCTTAGAATACTACTTTTGATTATCATTTCTTTGACCTTCAAGCTTACTGGCATGTTTAACTCCGTCTCTTTTTCTTTTAGGAAAGCTGTAAATAATATTTTTCTGTTGCTTTTTCCCCAAGTAAATGAGTTTTTTATGATATATTGATAAGCATATTGAACACTTTGAAGGATTATTTGGCCAAGTTGTATTTTTATGAGTTGTATGAGATGTATTTTATGAGTTTTAAACTATTTTTTTTTAGAACTGACATCGATGTTTTTGTATCGAATTCACTTTTTACATGGGAGCGGTCGCATGAGGCGCTGAATCACTCAAACTCTGGTAAAACTGTTTATTCGTTAACAGTGACCTTGACAGTATCCTCCTATTAGACAGTCTTAATGGAAACTCAAATGAATTTGTCACATGCATGCCTCTTTTTTGAGAGGGGCAAACGGTTTTTACAATCAAGGTACTTGTTTTGATCGAGTTCCCTGCACGACCACTTTTGTTCAAAAATATTTTCTATGAATATGCTATACTTTCCCCTATGATTAACTTTGTGGTTTTGATTGCTGTGTTGTACGACTTATTATGGTTTATAAATGTAAATTAGCAGAAGATAAAAAAATGGGCATTTGTGATCTCTTTATTGAAGGAAGATGAAACTGATCAGGCAATTGAAGAACCTGATGAAATAATGCATATTAATCGTGATAGCGAAAGTAAAAATGAGAAAAGCGATAGACATGAAACGTTTGAGTTGAATTGAAATTTTCAAATGCTGCCTAAAGAACTCTATCAAAAAAACTATGAAGCCATAAATGTAGCACTTCGCCTTGTCAAAAGACGCAAGGAAGAAAAAGTTCAAAATGCTTATTTGTAGATCATCAAACGACAGCAAAAGGGAACAAAATATGACAGTTTTACTGGAAAATAACGTTTCTGTATTAGCGAAAAGTGTCTGTGATTTATGTCCTTTATTAAGGACACGCGCATTTGGAACATTTTCTTTAGTGTTATTGGATTTTTCTCAAATCATCAAAGAAAAATTAAAAAGTCCTTGAAAGTAGGTAAGTGTATTTTCTCTTAAATAAATTATTCACTGGAATTGTGATTTTTATCGTGAATAGTAAAAATAATTATAAAACAAGTTATAGTTTAAAAACAAACTAAAAAAATACGCTTTTATAGTGAATCGAACTAAAAGTAAAACAAAAAAAAATAAAAATATATATACTTAAAAGTAACACATATACAAAATTTAATACTTATCTTGTTAATTTGTACGGTTTATAATTATGATCATATTGTAGCTTTAGCGCCAAAAGTGTATTATTATCGCATTCAATACATTATTATTTTTAGGGGGCGCGATAAAAGTAATGATTGAAAATTGGGTCGCCAGTAGTTAAAGTTTGAGAACCACTGTGTTAAATCAATACAATCTAAAATATAAACAATCAACGTGTCCCACCCTCAGCGAGACGCGGTAAAATTATCAAACGTTGACTGTTCCGCAGTGATAAAAAGGTAGCGGAGCAGAGGACAATTCAACTTATTCAACGGTAACTTATACTACAAAATTTCCATAAGTGCATCAAAAATATCAGTTCCAGTGATTATACTAGGCATACGAATGATTTTCCAAAAGTTTTTCACTTATTTTTAAATTAATAAGCATGTTTTTTTAAAAAAAATATTTACAAAGTTTCAGCGGGTCGCAATTTATGTACTGGTGGGCCGCGAGTTTGACAGGCCTGTTCTAAGCGATGATTTTCTGGGAAAATAAACCCCCAACTCATTTCGCAACCCCATCAAAGCAATTCTCTTCTAACCAGGCCAACTGAGACTTTTACTCTTCTAACCTGGAAGAAGTCACTTAGGATAAAGGGTTATCCAATCACATATAAAACAACTATGTTTTAGGATTTGTTTCTTTTTATCAAAATTAACTTCATGGTATATTTCTATTTAGCCATAATATTTTTTCCCGATAAACTTATTTTTGATAATCTTAGATGGTTGCAATATTACCTTGGATGAGTCAAGTGGCTCAGTGTTTGGAGAATCATTCTTGCTGGAAAATTCCCCCATGAATGACCGCCCTTCTTAAGGGGACACGGTACGATTCAATTGACAAAAATCGGTCAAAAAATCAAATCTAACTTTTTTAGCCTACATTATTCTTTATAGATATTTCTTTAACCTCAGAACATTTGAAATCTCTAAACTTAAAAAACGCAGAATTATTATAACTTTTATGTTAATTTTTTATTCAAATTCCTATGGCAAATCAAAACTTTAAACAGTCTTATCTCAGAAAGATAAAATAACTGGTGTGTCTTCATTTAAAATGCTAAGGCTTTTTTCTATTGTGCCTAATGCTTTGAATTTTTTTTTACCTATTGCTAATAGTACATGTAACAAAATATGGTATGCATTTTTGAATCAAAGCAATACTTATTTTTTAAAAAATAATTGAACTCAGAATTCATACTTTTTCTAAAGAATTTTCAATAAGCATTCATAAAAAGAAGTATTGCATGAATACCAATCATGTTATCGCAAAACCCATACCAACTTTTGTTACACATGGTTTGATGTACTTGTTAACCAAATTTCATGCGTGTATGTAAATTTTGTAGGAGGAGTAGCATTTTAAAATCACTTCCCAAAATTTAAGTTTTTTCCTTAAAAAATTAAATGGTTAGCCTTTTATGAAATTTTGAGTATAAAACCTGTTTTACATAGTATACGCACATTGGAGGCAACCAAAAAATTTTGAAAATTCCTAAATTAAAAATTTTAATGTAAATCGTACCATGTCCCCTTAAATGTTCCCTTTGAAGATAGGTAGCAGAGTTTTGTTGTACACACACACAAAATTCTACTATAAATATAAACATTTAAACCATTCTTACCTATCATTATATATAAACATTTTCCTTATCAGCATTCTTATTTTTCGACCCTTTTTATAACATTCATAATTTATATAATTCAAAATCATGTCGTTGTCTCTGCAATCCATTATCCTTCACATTACCAAAGATATATCTAAAAACTTTTAGCTCAAAGATGGCTACCTGTTCGGTTTGTGATTTAATCAATGTCAAAGTTTCAGATCCATATGTAAGTTCGAAGCTGATGATTGTTTTATATAGCGTAATATTTTTTTAGATGTCTTTTAATCAATTTTCACTTTAATAACGCTCTTAGAACATGAAGACATCCATTAGCAGCAATAATACTTTTTTAATATCAACGTCAATGATGCTTAGAATACCCACTTTATAGTTCTTATCAGTATAAATAACATAAATTAGGTTTCTCTAATTAGTCATAGTTTAATTTCTTATGTGCATGAGAGATAATCGTACATTTTATTCAGTAATAATAATGTTTATAAAGTGCAGTTTTATTTTTGAAGTGATAATTTCTTTAGGCACGTTTTGCTGGAGAGTGATCTTGAATGGACGTCACGCTCGGGTTTGTAACGTTCATTCGGCTTTTTTCGTCTTCAGATGGAAATCGTACTCGAACAAGATCGTCCACCTCTAAAAAGAAATCACAGGACCAAAAGAGGGACTTTCCCCCGGGTTTTGTTTAGTACTCAGTCTTCCTTCTTGTATGCTTATTTAATTAGTTCATCTTCCCGCGTGTATTTATTACTCAAGATATTTTAGAGGAATAACTGAAAAAGAAAGGTACGATATTTATATTTTTGTATAACTTTATTCTTGTGTCATTATCGAATTTCTTTCTTTTTAGTTTTGAGGACACGATATAATAAATTGATGCATTTATGCCAATATCTCTAATTATGCATAAATTTAAGATACTTTGTTTTATGTATAAAATTAGTGTTTAAATGTGAAATTAGTGTTTTGTTTATTCTGTCAAATCTTAATTATCTGAAAAATAATTAAAATTTTAATAATAATTCAACCTAAAGCTGCACACATTTTATAATAATACATCGCTATTGTTGTGTGCCCAACTGGTCATCTAATAAACTTGGCAACCATACGTTTCGGTTTCTTGTTTCCCAAAAGACGAACAGTTGATTCAAACTTCAAAAGAGACAATCCCCAGGGAATTTAAAAATAAATCAGATGATATTTAAATAGAAGAGTATCAAGTTTCAAAGTACATAGCGGGTTATTGCGTTCATAATATAAAATTTGAATGCTACGGTTACAAATATTGATTCGTTGTAGATAAGAAAATCAATTTCGATTCAGAAAATGTCGAAGGGACAAAATATTTGAGATTTCTGGATAGATGAGGTTTAAAACTGTTCACAAATATTGTACTGAAAATCATTTCAACACATTTTTTTAAAATTTGTACATCGAAAAGATTCGAGTTTAAATATCTTATAGTTGATTGCCAATTATCTTGCTTTACAAGTATAACAGAAGCATATCTGGAATTACATGAATTGTGGAATGTCTTGCATTCGTTTCAATCATCTTCTGTGAACTGTAACACTCCTGCATTTTCATGGTTGAAAAAAAAAATATTTATTACATTCGGGAATATGTGCTGAAATAATTTTTTAAAATAGCGCAATGAAGAAATTTTAACGGCGAAGGATAATCGAAAAATGGAGAAACAAGTTCGATATAAAGACTTTTTAAAAAAAATTGTTAACTTTTTTTAGGCCACTCTTGTCGTCAAGAGAAGCATAGATTTTCCCTCCTTTTCCCCCGCCACTCCAAAACGACACGAAACGCGGTAGTTTGTCCCCCATCTTCAGTGAAAGTGAAGTTCCTAGCTTCGACTAAATGGGCTCTCCCACCTCTTTCTATGAAAATGAATGGTGGGATTATTTCTAATCCTAGTAGAAGTATGAAAAGGAAAAATGTAATACTTGTAAAAAAATATGCTTATATATAGTAGAGAGAGAAATCCTACACTAAAATTAAAATGTAGGAAAGGGACAAATTTTTAGAGAACTAAGTAAATAGTATAATTATCATTAGCAATATATTGTAGTGAATTTAAGAATAAAAATATTTTTTTAGATATTTAAATAATTTTAAAATCTAAAGTATTTATAACTTATTTCAGCTACCATAAACCTATTGTTTACTTCTTAGAATACAATTAATTCATAAATATGATTGTATATTTAGCAAAAAAATAATACTTTATGAGTACAGACATATGAATAAATAATTTTACATAACAAGACTAATAGTCCCTTGTTTTTTATTCACCTAATTAATCCCTGAAATTACTTTACAAAATTTGAAGTTAATGCTTCTATAGTGTGGTCATAAGCACGCACACACTTTTTTTATAACTAAAAATTACTTTCAATCTATTAATTGATTTATAGATGTTGAATGAAAATTTTTGTATTCAACTGCAATTTTTTTATTATTAAAAATAAATTAACTGTTAAAAATAAACTATTTTACTGAAAACTGTTCAGCTCTTATATAGATCGCTGGGGGATTTGCTGCTTAATTGTAAGTAATGGTTGAAATTAGCATTTCAGTCTCTACTAACTCTTTTTTTTTTGTGATATTTTTCTCAAACAATTTAATCATTACGGATTTATGTTGCTAGAAATAGTTCTTATGCATTTTACAAAATGGATGCTGTAGAGCAATTGTTTTAATAAAGAGATGTCAAGATGAGTAAATTAAATTTAAATATTTTAAGGGGAAAATCGGATTTTAGTATAACAATGAATAAATAAGTTCAAAACTTACAGCACTTACAATTCGTATTGAATTGTTTTTCACACAACAATGCAAGTTTTCTTTTATTCGTTTACAGAAAGTAGACGACATGATTTATAATTAATCCGGAATTACTAAAGATTTAAAAAAGAAATTTTGTCGTAAAAGGAAGTATAATTGTTAGAAGAGGAATTTTTCATTAGAAAAGTGTTTCTCTATCCTCAATAATAAATATTATAAAAATAGACGTTTTAGGTAATTCAAGATAAATGGATAGAAATAATTTATTTTAAAGAATATTTTAAATAAAAAGGAATATCTTTAACAACTGAATCTCTATGAGATGTTTGTAACAATGCTAACGAAGTCAACGATATGCGACTGGATAAATGACAACTTGATAAGAAGCGAGATTAATCTTTCGGCTTTTTTTTATAATATATCATGATAATCTTTTGAAAATAGAGTTTAACTTCCTTAAAACTGTCTTTGCACATTTTTATTCTATTTTAATTTTTGTGAAGTCTCTTATTGTGACTAGGAATTAAAAATATATACAATCACTATATATATATGCCATGTATTGATTTACTGAACTTCCTACAGTCATTTATATGAATATGTTTTAGAGAGCTATTTTCCTTACATTTATGAAAAATTAAATGTCTCTTAAAGATAAGAAATTGCTAGAAATACACAAAGTAAATCTCGTTTATTACACAAGAGAGTAGTAGATAACAATAGAGAAAAATATGACAAGAGTATAGCGCAGGATTTGGTTTAATTTCTTTTTTATTGAGAGCATTTATATCCCCGAGCGTTCACAAAGTATCACACGGAAGCTTACATAGGAGTAAGCGTGAAGCACATATCACAAAGGGAAGGATTCTAATACAAGCATCCATGCCTTACCCGGGATTCGAACTCTGACCCTACGGCACCACAGTCAACGTCACTAACCACTATACCGGATGGTCGTCATTTGGTTTGATTCAAAGACACATTGGTAGCTCAAGAAATCTTACTTGAATTCTAAGCAATTAACTTGTCCCTTATACTTGATAGACATTTTTCCCTAAGAAACTGCGATTTCCTTTTGCAAGTATTATTCTTTTTAAATACTCATCCATTAATTTTTTATACACTTTTCATTGGAAATTTTCAAAGAGAATTAAACCAGATAGTTTTGAAAAATATTGCTTTTCTAAAAAAATATTACATAAAATATCATTAATTATTTTGTTATTAGATAACGCTCAAATCTTTTGCAAATGCAGTACTTCTTAAAAGAGTTTTATTTATTTTCAAACTGATTACAGATTTTTTTTTAGTTGCATTTTGAGAAGTTTTTTTTTCCATCCAGATAAATATCTACTAAGAATGGAAAATTTTTAAACTTTGTTTATCTGTAAGTTTAAATTCAAGGAATGTGATATATATTGGAATTTTTTTCATAAACCAGCATATAATCAAAATAAATAAAAATTAACGTTTTTGTCTGTATGTCTCTGTGACGAATCTGTACGGAACCTTTCCTCTAATATTCTTAGGCGTCTTTTTGGGGATTATAAATTCGCGTACATTTCCAATCAACTCTGAGAAGCGAACGGGATACGCAAAGTTGATAGAGTATTTAAGTAGAGCGTTGTAAGCTAGCAAAGATGAAGGCTATTGAGCCAGCAGCAGCAGAGACAACCTTTAGAGGATTCAATTGGATTACGATAGTGAAGAGTTACTGCTAGTATTCTACGAAAAAAGTTTAAAAGTTAGTATACTTCTGAAGATATCAAAGTATTACCAGGTGATATACTATAGTTTATTACCGCTTAAAACAAGCGTTAGTTTAATAAATTTAATTTAAGTTAATGAAAGCTAATAATTCGAGTTACGTGTATTTCTCGGACCTCCTATTTCGGTAGACCTTATTGATCTTACGCGTGATTATTGATTAATTTCATATTTCGTAATTTAATTTAATATTAAAGGTAAATCCCTTTTGTTTGACGTAACATAGAAATATTATGTTATTAGAGCTTCTCATGTTTGAATCAAGTGAATAAACATAAGTTATTATTATACAAATGGCTTTTAGTGATTCTTTCCCTCAAATTAATCTTGGTGTCCAGGGTAGAACCCAGGGGGGCTCCCACATCTCTTACACCTTCCTAAGTCGTTCATCCGATTGCGATGAAACTTTGGGAAATGGTCGGATGCATGCCCGCAAAGGTTTCTGAGTCAGTAAAACTACGTTCCGATAGATCCCCAAGTGGCGTTGCAAAGAATTAAGAGGCGTTATAGATAAATATTCCTGTTTTTGAGATATTAGACCTACAGATTTGAAATTTGATAGACCAATTCGTTTTATGGAATAGAGTTCCTCTAAGAATGGGTTTCACGAAAACTGCCCCCGGGGTTGGTTCTAGGGCTTAATTGGCATTGAGGATAAATATTCCCGTTTTTGAACTATTAGACCTACAGATTTGAAATTTGGTAGGCATATTTCTTTCATAGAGGGCAGATCTGTTACAAAATGGGTTTTGTGAAGATACCCCCCCCCCAAGAGGCGTTACGAGGATTTAAGCGCTGATATATAAAAATATTCACATTTTTTATTTATTAAACCCACAGACTTGAAATTTGGTGTGCATGTTACGTTTATGGAGTAAAGATCCATTACATAAGTGGTTTTGCGAAATTCGATTATTAGACTTATAGATTTCAAATTCAGTTGGCATGTTTCTTTCATGGAGGAAAGATCCGCTAATAAATGGGCTTGAGAAAAATGACCACCATGGGTGGTTGCGAGTGGTTAAGTGTAGTAAAAGAAAAATATTTCCATTTTTTACTATAAGATCTTCACACGAGTAATTTGGTAGGCATGTTCCTTTCTCTCATTGAGTAGAGATCTGCTAAGAAAGGAGTTTGCTAAAATCGACCCGCAAAGGGTTGCCGTTATAGGTAAATATTCAATTTTTTTAACTATTAAGTCTACGGATTTGAAGTTTGACTGATATATTCCTTTCAAGGAGTACAGAATCGCTACAAAAGATGCTTTTACGAAAACCAAGGGGGTTACGAGGGATTAAAGGGGGTGTTATAGATCAAACAGAATTCCGTCTTCGAACTATTAAACATAAACTTGAAAATAATCTGCCGTGATTCCTTCATGGGTTAGAGATTTTCTTAGAGAGGGTTTTGCGAAAATTGACATCCAAGAGAGTTTGCGAGGAAATTTTAAATACAAAAAAGTTCCCTTTTATGAATAACTAAACACTTATAAGCTTGAAATTTAGAAAACATATTACTTTTGCCGATCAGAGATTTGATAAGAAAAGGATTTTCAAAAGTCAACCCTCATGGGTGTTATGGGAGCGTAATAGAATAAAAAAATCCAATTTTTCAACTATTAGACCAACAGATTTCAAATTTGGTAAATGTGATTTTATGTTGAGAAGCGATAACCAGAGAAAAAAACCCTTTCTTTGTTTAACTTGTAATCCACTTAAATTTAACACATAAAAAATTATTTTTCCTTCAATCTCTATTGTTTATTTCTCAATTCACCCGTGCGAAAAACGGGTATACCAGCTAGTTAAATATATAATTCCAGTAACACCTGTGGGGAAACATTTTGTAGTTTCTGATTTAAAATATTTAACTGGCAAAGAAATTTAAATGTGCTTATTTATATGTTCTTACTTTGCATTCCCATGGATAAACTTATTCTCTAATGTGAATTCACAAACATCTAAGTAAAATAACGATAATACTTGGAGTTTCTGTTTCTGATTTGCATATATATGGAATTTCGAATGCTTCTTAGTAAATCTTCCTAGGATTTGAGGCATAAAAAGTTCTTTCAACCATTTGGGTGAAGTTTAAATTGAATTTTCTTTTCATATTACATTTTTATGTCATCATTCGTTCGACGCTGAGAAAAGGAATGAATGAAAGCTTGCAAACCCTTGTTCAAAAGTTGCAACGTATCTGTCATTATATCTCTAAAGTCTAATATTTAAGAACAAAAATACCACTATATATTCTGGCCGTGATCCATCTCTTCATCCCATGATTTAGACCAAGGATTGCCAACCTATGGCACGCGTGCCACATGTGGCACTTGATACATTCCTCTGTGGCACTTTGCACTACTCTACAAATTTATCAATTTTTGAGTGGATGAAAGATGATAAAAATTTGAAATGAACCTTTTTTGACTGACATCTTCAGAACTATGGACATTTATGAAACTACGAAAAAATCCGAAAAATAACTCTTAAAATAAATCTACAGCAGTTATGTAAATTATTGAATGTCATTGCTGGGGAGATTAAATTGTTTGAAGAGAGAAAATTGCACGTACTCTGCTGTTCGCTTTTGGTTCTACATATCTAAGCAAAAAAAAAAAAAATCCTCAAATGAAAAATATTTCGAGTCCGCAAGGGAATTATTTATCATATGCATGCACAGAATCGTGTCAAATTGGAAGTCGCTCATTATATTCTTGCTATTACAATATAAGTGGTGCAAGCACTAGGTTCGCATTTAATTTTTTATTTAACTATAATGAAGGAAAATACTTATATTGTATGTTATCTATTTCTAATCTTAATAAATATGTTTAAAAATTACTTAATGTATGTACAACTTTAAATTTTGTTGAGAAAAAGTAGTTATATTTTATGCTGTTTATTTTTATGTAGAGGAATATCTTTATAAATGAGATGCAAAATTAATACATATAATAAAATTTCAAATATATTATTTACCTCTATTTTCCGACTCTGCATGCATTATCGTGGGAAATCGAATTGTTTTAAAAATGTCATACTCTGTGGCAAGCTGAATCCTTTTGGTAGCTTGGTTTGGCGCGCCCCAGTTATAGGGTTGCCGAACCCTGATTTAGATATATACCAATAAAATAAATGAAGAAAATTCCCTGGTATTTTGGAAAATTTGTTATTTTGAATCATTTGTATCATAAAAATTTATTTAACTGAGCTATTGATCAAAGTTAAAAATAATTTTTATTTTTTTAAAAAAATTACTTAGTTCTAAACTTGTGTTTCTAATATTGAAAGAATAAATTCGAGGATTAAATTGTTATGGCGAAAGGTTTGTTTAGTTTTACTGCTTAAGATTCTTGAGGGAATTTAAAAGCGAATTTATATTGGTTACGTTATGAACGGTATAAAAGTATTTCATCACCACATCAAAATAATCCGGAATTTATACGCAAATTTTTATGATATAACAATCGTGTTCGCTAGATATATTAAAATTTCTGAGCTTATTTTATATAACAACTATTTCCAGAGTTCATCGGTAATCAAGCTTTCAAAATTCAAAATTAAAGCTATGGTAGTTCTTTCTTCCGTAGTAAATAACTTTGTATAACTTTAAGTTGAAAGTCAAAAAAAGTAAATCTCAAATAAAGGAAAACATAATAATTTAGTAGAAAACTGATAATGTATGCTAATATTTATTAAAATTAATGGAGCAGTATATTATCATAAATATTCCAAGTTTAAAAAAACAGAATGCTTGCTGAAGGATGATTTTTTAAATGAAGTATTGGAATTCACAACGTCGATCTCATTAACGTAGGATAGCTCTACGTAGTTGAATAAAATAATATAATGTAAGTTAAATGACTCCACTGGTTTTACATAAAAACAGACAAATCATTAAGTATTAAAAATGACAGAAATATGGAAAATATTAAGTTTTTTAAAATACGTTTACACTGTGTGCTTCCACATACATAATTCAAAATGGATACTCTTTTAAACAGTTTATGGATTTAAAAATTACCAATTCATCCCAATTTTCAATATTAATATTTGTAAAAAACTAAATAGAAGCTGGATAATTGTAAAGTTTCGCCTTTCCACTCAGCATTATAAAGCGGTTTCTTTGTGCAGATAGAATAACATTTTTTTTTCATACGGTAACAAATTTTTTCTTCTCGTAAACAATCGCAGAAACGCTTCACTTGACATCACAAAACTCAAAAAATAACTAAGTATATCCGCAAAAAGCTTTTAAGGTATCCGACTACGTTCGGAAACGTGATTTTGCAAAAGCGTATAAATAGATAATATTTATGATATTTAGTGTCACTTAGATTAGAAAACGTATATAAAACTGTCTTAAGAATAGTATTAAAATAAAAGAATTATTTAAGTACAATATTTCGGCTAAAAATTAACTTAGAATAAACTTTTTCAAATTGTTCTCCTTCTGTGAAAAATGCTTCTATTATAATAATATTTCGCCTGTATATAGCCCAGACCTCTGTACAGAGGCTCAACTAGAATTTTAGAAATATATAACTTAGAAGTGGGTTTATCCGTGTTTTACAACAGAGGGGAGAAATTTTAAGAAAAAAAAAACGCCGATAATTATTTCAATTAGTTGTAACTCAAAAAATAAAATGAATTTTTCAAAAATCATAGTTGAGCCTCCTTACAGAGGTTTGAGCTATATAAAGGCAAAATATTATTATAATAGAAGTATTTTTCACGAAAGTAGAACATTTTGAAAAAAGGTTATTCTAAGTTAATTCTTTGCCAAAATAGTCTATTTAAATAACTCTTTTTTGTCAAAATGTCCTTAAAACATTTTTATACATGTATTCTAATCTAAGTGACACTAAATATTATGAAAATTAACCATTTATGCGCCTTTTTAAAATCACGGTTCCGAACGTAGTCGATTGATTGATTGAATATGAACGTCGCACTGTTCAGCTACACGAGGGCTTTTGACGACGGACCACGTAATTTTGAACCATGGTCAAGTGACGTGGACGACACCTGAGCGGGCACCCCCCTCTCCTAACTACCACACCACACCAACGGGAGGACGTTTCAGCTCGACAGATTTAACGTGCATCGCTGCCCTACACGGCGGGTCTTTAGTGGTACTGGGATCGAACTTCGAGACAAAGCAAGCCACGATCCGATACCTATACCACTCGGCTACCTCGGCCACCCGAACGTAGTCGGATACCTTAATCTGACATCATTATGACAACCTTTTAGCTCTGAACTTAGTGACGGGTTCTATCCACGGAACTTCAACTAATATTCTCAAGGAAACTCTTCTTTAATTATGATTTTAGTTTAAAAAAGCACTTTCGTAGAGATGGATTGTTTTTATGCAAATTTAAATGCTATTTAAACCCTGGCATTGGATTATATGAGGTTAATTGTGAAATATTGGTTTCTAGTAAATAGTAAATTGCGACTAGAAAGTCATGTGGGTTGAAGTTAATATTCATTTTTGCATCTACCCGGAGTTGTTGAAGGAAATAGAAGCTGATTTGAGCCAAGCTGTCGTTGTTCAAGAAGGAGTTGTATAAGGAAGTACGAAAAAAACATGCGGATATTCGGCTGATTCTTCAAAGAAACCAGAGACATATTTCTTTCCTTCTCTTATACATATACCAGTAGTTTCTACATGTAAATTTGTAAATTCTAGTTAGACGTGTAAATAAATACATTAATCAATTAATCCCTATAGAATCTTACGATACGTCCACATTCTCCCACAATACACATTACACCATTAATTTATATTTTAACACAAAACGTATCCAACATAGAGATTTCAAACAGGGTTCCTCTTATACTAATAAGGTCAAGCTATAAATAAAATGCAATCAATTTAATTTTATTGTGCGTGTGGTAATTTTCTAAAATCCTCCTATGAAAAACATCTAAAATAGTCGCGAAGTTAATGTTATTTTTATAGAATTATACAGATAATCACATAGTATTGAATCGAGTTAAAAAAAATTAGTTGCTAACTATAAATTTGATTGCAACATAGATGATTTTTATAAAGGAATTTGAGCTTCATATTTGAAATTAGCAGAAGATTAAAATTACAAAAATAGGACATGCAATTAGTGACATTGAAAATACAATACCAAGAAATAGCGTCCATAAAATCAAAAAAAAAAAATTCAGGATATACTCACTTAACCTTGTAATGCGAATGTATTCAATGCATAGTTCTCTGGCACTTTTTGAGTAGGATATAAGAAAAGAACCCTACAGAATAGATAATAATCCTACCACATTATTTCTGCATGGACATCGTAGCAAAATGTTTTTCTTTCTCTCAGGAAACATGTCTTGTAGCAGAGAGTATTAGGCCACCAGCAACGAAAGTAGTTTTAGCAGACAAACAATTTTTTCCAGGGGCTTGCTGGTTGACAAGGGCCGATTGGTTCATGCATCAGATCTCTGTTGATATCCACTTAGACCAGTGATTTTCAACCTTTTTTTTTTCAATTCCTACTATTAGCTCACACTCTCTATTTATTTATTTATCTTGGTGGAATTTTCTATCGTTAATAAAATACATTTTAAAGCGCTCAATTGAGCTGAAATTTTATATAGATGATTATTTGGGATGGCAATACAGTTATTTAACTATAATTAATTGATTAAAACTAATTATTAAAAGAATTACAAATACAGCCACGTTGGCATCATTTTTGGTGACTTTTCGACCATTTTGGCGACTTGTGTAAAAACTTGGAAATGTCTTTTTCTCACGTTTTAAAGCATTCAGTTGAATTGAAATTTTGTATACACGATATTTTTAGATGACAATACGATACTTTAAAGATAATTAATAAAAATTAATTATCACTTATTGTTGTGATTCTATCATACGTATATACATATTTATATTAATTCTAACCATTTAATAAAAAGTAGCTTCAATAAAATTTTTCTTTGTTGATCTAAGTAGGAATTGACTTAATTTTTTTATATTACTTTTTTTGTTGTTGTTGTTGCGGTACACTTTTAACAATTTCAAAATTTGATGGCACACATACAATTAAATATGTTTCAAGGAACTTTACTTATTTGTAATACATGATACAAAATAGTTTATCATAATAATTTTCAGTGTTATATTAAATAATATGTTTGACAAAGGCAACAATATGTTCATTGAGTAATTAATTACAAATTAATTATAAGAATACATTTAATGCGAAATTTGAGCTTGATGATTTTGGATAGTTTCGTTTATGTTTGGTTGTAAAAGTGATAATGCCACTCTCATTTTGTCATTTACAGTAGAACGTCGTTTATCCGAATCGATTGGGACCAGACACCGTTCGGATAAACGAAAACCGAATGCGATCCATGCAGTATATGAAACCGAACACTATACAAATATTGAAAATTATCACATGTGGGAAAAGGGCTTGAAGAAAAAGCAAAATAGGTGCAAAATGTCGCAATTTTACTTATAATATGGAAAATAATCACTTATTTTTCGCTGTACCATTGTACACATTCGTATTTTTGCTGCAAGGTTTCTGATTCTCTTGATCAGCAGTAGTTGAGTAGGTCCACAGTCTGATTGTTGTTCGTACCACTCCATAGCTGTCTCTAACGCAGAAAACACATGAGCAGTCTCCCTTTCTTCAAGCCATCTTCTAAGTCACGATTTGACGCAAAATTGAAAATGGTTTCTCGGTTTTTTTTATATCAGAAATTGTTGAATTTCCAACATTATAAAACTGTGCTAGAGACTCTCCACTTTCTCCCTTCGTGAGACAGTTCAATAATTCAAGTTTTTTCTCTTGTTCAAGACGTTGCACTTCCGTTTTGAATTCGAAGCCATTGCAGTTCACAACTCAACAAAAGACAACGTATACACCCTCTCATTTGGAATCAAACTGACCTAATATTCAGCGTAGATGTTTACTAAATCACGCAACTGAAATTCCCCAAATATCCCTGACCTTGGGTTTTCCCGTAACTTTTGGCCTCACGCGAAACAACTGTTGAGCATTGCACTGTTCGAAAACGTATTCATATACAGTACATGTAGTTAACAAAAAAAAAGAAAGAAGAAAGAAACTGGTCAGGATATTTGAAATTCCCCAGTTAATAAACGTTCGGATAAACGACGTTCTACTGTATATTTAAAAGTCTTGACCTTTTTACTTTTCGTATTTGTTAATACTGAAAATCCGAATTCACACAAATATGATGTAGAAAATTGTAACAATACTTTTAATTGTAACAATATTTACAATTGAATTTTTAATGCAAGGACTTAGATATGAACAACTTATATACAATAAAAAGTATATATTTATAAAACATCATGAAATACCCAGCGAAGTGGTGGCATAACGGCTAGTAACATATAGTCATCGCACATTGGTCACACACTGCGGGTTCGACCCCGGCTGGAGTCGATAGAATTTCTGGATGCGAAAATAGTAGGCACGCAAGTCATATGATTAAGTGTCATGATAAAGATACCTTGAGTATCAATTTGGCTCTGGTACCCTCGGCAAGATTTAACTTCCGACGGGAGTTTGAATTAGAAATAAATTCAAGCGTCCAAATTTGGTAACTAGGCCGCAACTAGATAGTGCCACCATAAAAAGGCTCTCGCCTTTGGGGACTTGTCGTGTCTGCAAAGGCTAAATTGCTAAAATGCAGCCCCATTGGAAAAAACAAATTTTATGAGCAGTTTATTTCTATAAAACGAATGATGCGGTTTCGGAATTTTATTTTTTTCCCTTAGAAAATAACTAATAATTTTAAAAAAATTGTTGGCCCTTATTAAGAACTTCGTGGCACAGAGTGGTTGAGAATCACTGTAAACGTTGCGCCAAGCGAGATAAAGATGGTTTGAACAAGGAAATGTGTCTAGTTAGAGAGGTGCTGTTGCAGCTACAGTGACGTCAACTTATGCGGCCTCTGAAGCTATTTCTGGCATTATTTTGTAACATGTGCAATACTTCCTAAAAGTTCCCATATTAACCAGAATAATCATCTATCGACTGGTTGTTGGTGGCCTTCACTCTTGGCATCCAGTAAGAAAAACCGCAATCGATCTCACCTGCCCAGACAACTTTCTTTACAATGGTGCATGGCTGAAGTGACATAGATGACAGAACGGCATGTGGCCTTGTAATCTGATGGTTCCTAAATATGTACGTTCAACGAAATTCACCATGTACTTGTGTGACATGTGTAATCTGTTCGGAACATTTCACCAAGTAACAGCATGACATTATGGAATTGAAAAGCCATCCTTGGAGATAGCAAATTTCATCTTGTTCGAATTCAGGGCACTATATCATCTCGATGATACACAATAAATAAGGCGGGGCTGTTCGCCTTCCATTTTTTTTCAGAGGACTACTGTGTATTTTACTAACTCGACCGTGCACTGCAAGGATCAGCCAACGTGCTTTGCAAAATAAATAATGGCTTTTTTGACCAACTTTCTCTTTTGGTCTCTTAAACCTCGACACAATCTGGAACGCGATTAGTTACCAATGGGCACCACAACATTCTGACGATGAATTGATATAAATAATTAACGAAAATTTATCTACAATCATGGACAAAAAAATTAGCGCACCAAGAAATAATTGCGGTCTCCTAATGAATCTTGGCAGAAAGGTTCATACCAGGGAGATAAGCAAATGAGTAGAAATGCAGTGTAATTGCGCATTACGTATAGTAGGTAGAAGGTGTTTAACGTCTATATCCGTGGAGCATAAAACAGGTCACCAAAGCTTTTTTGAGTGCGCTGAATCGCTTACAGATGAGGTAAATATGCCATTAGGCTGTTTTCGAAGACCATATGAGCAGATGTCGCAGTTTGAGAGGGGGAGAATCATCGGCATGATGGAAGTTCAGTGGTCAGCTAGGCGAGTAGCTCGTCAATTAGGCCGCTCTGATTGTGTTGTGAGGAGGTGTTGGGACCAGTGGATCCGAGAGATGTACTTTACACGAAGACAAGGCCCAGGACGCCCTCGACAGACCAGTCGTTGAGAAGACCGCCGCGTCGTAAGAAATGCACACGTACAGCCAACTACTTCATCGGCCGCCATCTAGGTAAATGTAGCCTCTTCATTAGGGGTCCCTGTGTCTTCTAAAACCATACGAAGGCGCCTGGTTGAAGGACATTTGGTATCGTGGCGCCCATTTCATTAACTGCCATTGACGCTCCCCATCGTCAACTCCGTTTGGAATGATGCCGCATACGAGGAAACTGGACTGCAGTGGAATGGAACCAGGTCGTCTTTAGCGACAAATCCAGATTCAATCTCAGCAGTGATGACAATCGTGTTCGTATGTGGAGACCCCCTGGTGAACGCATCAATCCTGCCTTTGCTTTACAGCGACACACCACTTTCACAGCTGGTGTGATGGTATGGGGTGCCATTGCCTACAATACATGGTCACCCCTAGTATTGGTCAGTGGCACCATGATAGCCCAGCGGTATGTCCATGACATTGTGCAACCACATGTGTTGCCACTCATGCAACGGCTCCCAGGAGCCATTTTTCATCAAGGAAGTGCTCCGCCTCACACGGCAAGGGTGTAATAAGACTGTCTCCACACTGTTACTACCCTTCCTTGGCCTGGCCAATACCCAGATTTGTCTCCTATTGAGCCTATCTGGGATCATTTGCGACGGTGACTTGGACATCCCACAAGTTTGAACGAAATAGAGGCAAGGTTACAGCAAATATGGAACGAAATGTCTCAAAACATCATACAGAACTTGTATGCCTCAATGCCGGATCGTATCGCATTGTGCATTCGCGCTAGAAGGATTTCAAATGAGTATAAAATTCTCCGTTCTTTTGCCTTTTTCTCTAAAATAAATGATCCTTTTTCTTTGATATTCTAATCATTTACCTGTATCAAAGTAATCATTACGTATGTTAAATTTCGTTTCATTTTGACGACTTCTTCTTGGTGCGCTAATTTTTTTGTCCATGAGTGTATTCAATGTACCCGTATAATGGCACCCATGCATAGTGCTTTGTTTGTATCAGTTCACGGTGGTAGTACAAACTTTTGGTCACTTCTTGGTGTTGTTTTTTCAATGTCATATGGAGCAATTTATTTGAATTACAAACGTTTAATTAGGTACTGTAAATGCTTCCAGAGTAATCCGTTTTTAACAAATGTGACCAACCAAAATGTATATGCCTCATATATTTAAATTTTTTTTACTTTAGTGTTTTCTCTATTTTTTGTAATAATTTACTATAATTTTATTTGTCATTTTGCAAATGTCCTTTAACAAAATGTTTCAGGAAGTATGCATCTACGTTTACTTAAGAGTTGAAAGCAAACAATTCTGCAACCCTTTATTTTAACTGTATTAGCAATACACCAAAAACATGTCTTAAATTATTTGCCTTTTTTATCGATTCTTCATTGGTTGACTTTTAAATGAATTAAATCTTGATAAATTATTGAAATTTTTGAAGAATAGAGTTTTATTCAAGAAAAGTATATTTTATACGAAAATAGCAGTTAACAACATAAGGTGAAATATTTTTTGTGCTCAATTTTAGTGATATTTGAAAACTGAAACTTTTATAAGAAATAAGTTAATGCTTGCTTTTATAATTATCAATAATCTTTAAAATGGTCGAACTGGAAATAAAATGTTTTTATTTATATATTACTAAATATTTGATATCAAGTTTTAAAATATATTATAAAATTTCCCATTAGTGTTAAAGTTAAATAAAATTCAATTCACTGATTGTTGTTGAGTCCTCTTCCAATTATTAATCAAAAATTCAATTTGAATATAAACGAAATACGAAGGTTTTTAATTAAATTAATATCATAAAAATAAATAAAATTCTATTTTGGGAAAATATTACTGAGTATATAGAGTTCTTACAAGTACGATAATGCTTTAATAAAAAAGCATCACGTGTCAAAGAATAATTATTTTAAAATAAAAACAAAGGGGTAAGATATAATTAAAAATAAGATTTAATTTTAAGCAAAAAATTTAAAAAAATTATCTTACTGTCAACTGATACTGAATTTTTTAAAGTAAAAAAAAATCTATATACTTCCCGTTATATATATATAAAATTTAGAGTTCCTATTATTTTCGTTTTAAATTCTTTGATTAGTGCCATTAACTAAGCCGATAGGTTAAGTAAATATAAATGTTGCGGAAATATGCAATTATAATGAAATGAACGTAGACTCTTTATGAAGCGTAAAATAAATAACAGAAAGAATTTTTCTTATGATTTATTTGGTTATATATAGATAAGATAATAAGATAAAATGTAAGAGTTTAAGTATCTTTTACTATATGAGTTGTAAATGAAAAATATCAAAATAGTTTGAACAGATTTTGAGATAGCAAATATAATTCTATATGTTATACTAGTATAAAAATATCACAAATAAAAGAGATTGTTTGAATTGACAAAGATACAAAAAATAAGGTCTTTAGGAAACAAAAAGTGGAATAATAATGTCATGTTACACACTGACTTGCAGCCCGAGATATCTGACAACTTTTAAATAAAATTAAAAAAACACCTCAGTTTTAACATTAACTAAAAATAGAGAAACTAATATTTGTATACTTACGTATTCTGGAAACAATCGCCTACTCTCTTAATAACTCGCCAAGTTGGCAACCCCAATTTCCTATGCGCCCTACGCCCTGAATTGGTAACCAGGTGCTTCGTTTCATATAATGTCACCAATACGTTGAAATAATACATAAGTACCCATATTTGTAAATCGATCCCGTAAAAGGCTTTTTATTTTGAAAATAAATACTTTGAGAGTAGTACCTTTTTCAGTACTTTTGCTCACAATTTTTCTTCTTTTGTATCGGAACAGAATTTTTATATCTGAACTTTACGACTGCAATGGAACTATTGCCTTTTCGAGATAATCCTTTTAGTTAAGCCTCTTTGCACGGGAAGTTCTTTTTCTGCAGCATTATGATTGAATGGTTTGGAGAAGACCCAATCTAATAACTTCTTCGCAGCTATAAATGACTTACTGCAGTGCTTCTCAAACTGTGGAGTGGGGCCCGTAGGGGGGCGAGCATATTGAAAAGTCGAAAACAAAAAATTATTTCAAAAAATTATTAATTTTTTGAAAGTAAAACAAACAAAATACGTTCTGTCAAAATGAAAAAAAAAATATTTATCCTGGTATAATACACTTATAAGTGTATCAGTACTGCCCAAAGAACTTTATAATTATCTTAACAATACTAATTTAAGAACAAGTTTATTAATTACCAATGATCGAGGCCATATATAAAATTATATGCAAAAATTAACACTTATGTGGATCATTTGTATGGCTTATAATTAATCCCTTAGCTTCAGATTAAAAGTTACGTGATTCACTTTCCAATGCCACCATTTTGCACGTATGCACGCATATGTGGTATATTTGGGGTGAGAGAGAAAGGGAAAATATATAAGAAAATCCTCTGGGTGAAATAAGTAAATCCTTCTCAAACAATGTTAAGGTCATTTTATTACATTAGAAAGTGTTCGGAATCATTTTATGGATAGTACTGAACATATTTCGAAAAGACGTATATATACGTCCGGTGAAATTTACGCACTGGCTGAACGAGGCGTTTATATACACCAGTGGAGAAAAGGTTAAAGTCGTATTGTAGCTTTAGCTTCAAAGTATCGCATAACCGAATTCAACACGTCGTTATTATAGGGAGGGGGTGCGATGAAAATTACGATTGAATATTGGGTCGCAAGTATTGAAAGTTTGGGAAGCACTGCCTTATACTGGAAAATGTTACAACAGTGTGAGAAAATTGTAAATGTTTGTTTCACAGAAAAAGGCAAATACGATAGTTTATATAATTTTAAAGTCAAATATTTCTGATTGTATTATCTTGTCATGAAGATTTTCTGTTGAAAGAAAGAAATCCTTTTTACCCGTGAAAATATAAGGCTACTAAGAAAATATCTGTGAGTTGTGACGTTTAAGAAAAATAATGGTAGCGTTATATTTATCAGTTTAAATATTTGGTTTATTTACGTCACAGCTATTAATTACAGTATAAACATTGAAGGTATTAAAAAGACAGGTTAGTTCATTAGAGTTCAAAATCGATGTTTGTGAGGGAGGAGACAACGCACTGTTCTTTGCAAAGTTTTCCAACGGACTTCCACTGCCCTCTCTCTAGGCTCTTCGGATGGAGGGGCGGTCGACACTATATTCTGTAGTTACAGGATATAGGGGTGAGCAAGATAAAGTTTCTCATGGTCTCAAAGTTTGCCGGAGCCATGACAGAACTTCACAATATTTAAGGGTGCGCGTGTGCATAGGAACGCAATTATCCTATCCACAAAAAGAGGTCGACTTATCAGCTGTGTGACTCGAAAACATCACAGCGTTCTGCGTTTGTAAACAAATTAACTCATTGTATTTTTAAGAATGTTTACATTTGAAATCACATTATTAAATACATATGCCCTTTATGATGCTCATTATTTTTCATACCTATTAAAAAATAAAAATATTTTTAGTTTTCACTAAGAATTTGAAATAAGATTGCTTACGAACGAGTAAGAAATATTTTCGATAATGTAATGAAAAGCAAAACAGTGTTATATTTATTTATGTTTTCAAGGTTATGATGCTTATTTCAAGTTAAACATGTTTGCTTAACTCTTATTTATTCTCAATTCCTACTATTATATATAACTCACACTCTCTATATATTTATTTATTTATCTTGGTGGAATTTTCAATCGTTAATAAAATACACTTTAAAGAGCTCAATTCAGCTGAAATTTTATATACATGATTATTTTGAATGACAATACAGTAATTTAATTATAATTAGTAAAAATTAATTGATTAAAACTAATTATTCAAAGAATTACAAATACAGCCACGTTGATATCATTTTTGGCGACTTGGGTCAAAACATTAAAATATTTTTTTTCACACGTTTTAAAGCATTTTGAACTGAAATTTTATATACACGATTGTTTTGGATGACAATACGATACTAATATTAATATTTACATTTATATTAATTGCAACTATTTAATAAAAATAAGCTAAAATAAAATTTTTCTTTGTTGATGTAAGTAGGAATTGACTTAATTTTTTTTTATATTACTTGTTGCACAATTACGTGCTTTCCTTCAATTTAACTCTGTTTAAATCAATTAAATTTTAACGAAGCAATGATTCTTTCGGCCATTAAAGATAATTAAAGTTGAACATATTAAACTTGAAAGTACTCAGTATTGTTTTGTGGTGCTTTCTCAGATTAAATTTATTTTCTTTATTACCTTAGAAAATGTATTGTTAACAATAGGAACTATAGGTTATATATATAGAAAATATAAGTATGATGGGTAATAAAAATCACATGCACAAAGTCACAGAATCAATTAAATTTGCATAATTGATAGTCCTGTAATAGTTAACTGATCATTTTCGAGTCCATAAGATTTGCATAGTTTTTTTTCCTAACGGATTTAAAGAAATTTCCTGACTGGAACTCTTTTTAGAATCAGCAAACTGTTTGTAGAAATACTAATAATAGTAATAGATTCACATCCCACATGAAAATAAGGACTCGTAATATATTTCCCTTATCTGTTTTAGCAAGGGATAAAATAAAAGACCCGATTAAATTAAACAGCAGAAAGACAGCGTGAATTACTCAGGTGACTTTTTTCTCCTCATAGTTCATAATTTCAAAGAGATTTACTAAAGTCACAACATTTTAATTTCACGTGAAGTAGTAAGGAAATTTTTTAAACTTCAACTATCTAGGAAAAGAAAAGGTCTTAAGAAAATAATCTTACGAAAATATTCATCACTGTTCATCCTCGTACTCATTTTTCATTTTCTATTCTAACAAAATAATTATCAGAGTGAAACACCATTTGTCTAATAGTGAGGTTTACATCAAATCAGCATTTCAATTATTAAAGAAAGATGAAAATAACAGTATTTAGCAATAATATTTCAGGAAAAAGCAATTCTCTCTCTCAATTAAGGACTGTATCTTCTAGTGCAATTTAAAGGACTTTTTTTTGTAATGAACACTCTTTGAGCAACCTTATTATGTTTTTTTTATTTGAAAGGATATTTTAAAAATGAACTAAATTTTTTCGCTAGGAATTGCACTAATTGCAATTCTGTTTATTCTCGTAAATTTAATTCCGAGATAAACAGAAAACAAATACTTAAGTTTTTTAATCAAAAAATTCATTCTTCTTTTACTAATAGCTATGTCGTATAACATAATTGTAAGTTACTTTTAATTACCATTTTGTACATTGTATCTATACAAAGCAGTAAATAAAATTTAAAAGCACTTCTGAATTCATCTTAAGTAAGTTTAATGTTATAAATAATTTTTATCAATATAATGCTTTCAATGACCCCAAAGTGTCTGTTGCTCTAAATTAGACAAAAAAAGCTAATTTTTAATTCAAATTAATACTTACCTTTAATGATAATATGATAATTCATCGATAACTTAATTAATTTTTTTGGTACTTCTATTCCTCCAAAGGTAAACAGTTACTGTGATTGAACCACCATATATTCAACACTGCTCCAATCAAAGAGTATTAAATCTACTTCTTAGGTATCCGACTACGTTCGGAACCGTGATTTTGAAAAGGCGTACAAACGAATATTTTTTTAATATTTAGTGTAACGTAGATAATAATGCACGTATAAAGTTATTTTAAGAAATTATTAGAAAAAAAATATATTTAAACGCAACATTGTGGCGAAAAATGAACATAGAATTACCTATTTTCAAAACATTCTCCTTTTATGAAAATTGCTTGTATGAATATAATAATTTTTCTACATATAGCTAAGACATCTCCAGAGAGCCTGATCTAGAATTTTCGAAAAATTTGCATTATTTTTAGAGTTACTTCCAATTAAAATGATTATCCATGTTTTTCTGCTAAAATTTTTCATTCTGATTTATTAAAATACGGAAACATCTACTTCTAAGTCAGTGTTTCTCAAACCGGGGACACCTAGGTGATAACCCTACAAGGGGGGCACTAGCATATCGAAAAGTCGAAAATAAAAGATTATTTAAAAGTTATCAATTTACTAATCAGGAGCAAAACAAAATATTTTCTGACATAATAAAAAATAAAATACACATTTACTCTGATATACTATACTTACACGAGTAAATGTATCAGTACGGCACAATGTATTTGATACTAAGTATCAATAATGAGTTAAGAACAAGTTTAATAATTTCTAGTGATTTTTTTCCATGGGCTTATTATATACAAAAAAAATTGCATACAAAATTTAATGCTTGATAAATAGTACAGTTTATAATTAAGGTGGTATTGTAAGGTAGTATTTAGCGTCAAAGTATTATGAATTATTACTACATCAATACATTGTTATTGTATGGGGGGCGCGATGAAAATTATGATTGAAAATTGGGTCACGAATATTAGAAGTTTGAGAAGCACTGTTCTAAGTTATATAATTTATCTTAAAAATCCTAGTTCAGGCTCTGTACAGAGCCCTGATATAAATATAGGCAAATTATTATTATTGTTGAAATATTTTTCATGAAAGATTTATTTTATCATTTTATTATTTTACAAATTCCAGGCCATTGACCATCAGGTCATTAGGCAACGGGCTCTCCAATACCTTTTTACAATGCAGTTAAGATCATTCAGTGCAGAGCACTCGTCCAAATGAGCGGCAGTCATGTCTTGTCCAGTGTCACACAAACGCAGATAGGTGAAGTCACTAAGTTAAAACGAAACAGATGAGCACAAAGGCAGTCATGTCCGGTTAAAAGTCTAAATTTAGCTACAGCAGCAGCATGAGGAAAACTTGAATACCGTGGAATTTCTTACATAGTGTTCCAAGGCTTATCACGAGCAACACGAGAAGCTGTAAGGCGAAATGATTCCCCTAAAATCCTTTAATTTCCAGTTTGGCAGAATGAAGTGCCAGGTCTCTGCGAAAGTTCTGAAGGATACCCCGTTCCCTTTTTTGCCAAAAAGTCTGCCCCTCATTTCCCCAAAAACCACAGTGGATGGTAATATTGAAAGACGATCTTTCCTTTTATCTTTCCCAGGAGTTCTTACAGTTCTGTACACGTAAACAATTATTCTCATTATAGTTGGACAAAGCTTGAAGGGCAGAAGTAGAATATGAAAGAATTACAGCTCTTCAATGGGGAAGACGAACAGCAAGTTGCTGAAAATATGTATAGCTTCAACCTCACCATCAAAGTGAGTTGTCAAAGGGCCGGCGTGTAAATAGAAGGAGAAGAGGTGACTAAAAACACCAGGAAGAAGAATGTTTTGAAACTAAGTAATTCTATATTCAGTTTTTGCCAAAATATTTCAGTTAAGTAATTTTTTATTATGATAATTGTCTTAAAAACCGCTTTATATGTGCATTCTAATCTAAGTGACACTAAATATTAAAAAAACATTCATTTGTACGCTTTTGCAAAATCCCAGTTCAAAACGCAGTCGGATACGTTAACTATAGTTCTTGGGAAAAAAATTAAAAGAAGAAAATGAGCTTTAAGTCTTAAGTGGTATTAAAGTATCTTTCCTCCCCGAAACGCACTCCATCGGCACTCCACATTCCGTTTCGAAGAAAACACAAGAAAGAGATTAAACAGTAACAAAAAGACAATATATCTCAGATATGAAGACGTGACAAAATTGCACGTACTCCGAGAAAGACGGAATGTTTTGCGGCGGCCTCACGCGTCTTTTCATTAAAATGTCCTTTGTGTTCTTTGGGGTCAAAATTAATGGCAACTCTTTTCCAACCAAAACCAAGAAGTGAAGCGTGAAGGAAAGATGCAAATTAGGAAGCTTTTAAGTATCAGAAGTTAGAGTAAGCGGTGTGGCAATTTGAGGAATGTTGTGATTCAAGCGTGAAGAGGTGTTGGAAAGATTAAGTAACAGCTAAAGAAGTTATTTTCGTGACTGAGAACCATTAGGTCAAGGTGCATACCATTGCACTCCGGTTAAACTGCAACTTCTAGAAAGATTGTATTGATCGACCGACATTAAGGTAGGACTATTTAATATTAGGATCTGTGATAATATTGGAATTGAGTTTAGCTGAGTTAGTTATTGATAGTTGTCCGGATTACGTTATTTCGGTATTATATACACACACACACACACACATATATATATATATATTTTATATATATATATATATATATATATATTTACGTAATTGAACCTATATTTACATTTTTTGAAATAGATCATGTTATAAATGATTCTTACTTAATTTATCGTTATATAGATGATATAATAATTTTTTTCCTACCGGTAAAAATAGTGAATACAAACCAAATATTCGGTTACATTCTACCCTGATTATCTCAAGCTTCTTAAAACTAACTTCAACTCTAATAGGGTGGAATTCTTGGATTTAGACTTGCATCTTATTAACAATAATGTAGTCAGTAACATTTTTGACAAAAGAGATTCGTTTAAGTTCCATATAATTAAAATTCCCGTATGGAACATGTAATTTTCATATATCAATTTACAGAAATATCATTTTGAATTTTTTATTTAGAAATGATAACTTAACTACCCACAAAATAGATAAATACAATAATATAAAAAAAAAAATTTCAATGTTGTTTTGTAGATCATGAAAAATACCCTTTTAATTTCTTGAGATCTTATATTCATCACAAATACATTAACCGTCTTGTGTACTTCCGAATTTTTTTGCAAATAAACCACACAACAATAGGTTTTCAAAGTCAGCATGTTAGTGGTCTTGCTGTGAAATTATATCATAACACTCATATCACAGTTTACATTTTTACCACACACATCTTAAACATCTTACACATTGTTGACAACCAACCAAATTAGAGCCTAGAAAATTTACATTTTTGACAATCGACCAATTCAAATTTTACCATATTTGATTGTCGTCATTTTATACCAAAACTTGTCTTTGCTGGCTGGTTTAAAAGTCAGCTCAAAAGATGTGTTTATGTCTTTTGATTTGATTTACGAAATTTTTTAACTTGGTGAATAATTGACTTTCATTAATGGCAATATGCTTGTTTCTCTTCCGTAAAAGCTTTGTGAGTAAAGAAATTTTGTTAAATTATTTTTTGAAAGATACTTTTCTTATGTAATTGTTCTTCAAAGTATTTTTCTATTTTAGTAAAATTATATTATTAAATTAAAACAAGAATTTTGTGATTTTGTGATTTTTATTATTCAATCTCTTGCATTAAGAGTTTGGGAGAGTTTTGCTACATAATAGTAGTGATTGGTTTTTTGTCTAATATCATGCTCTCTGAATGTTATACTTTCTCTGACTCGAGTTTTGTTTATTTTATTTGGTTTTCCTAAACGAGTTGCAAATTTTAGGGGGAAGGTTGGTTCGCCTTATCCTCAAAAGCCCTGGAGTAGTTGAATAGTTTGTTAATATTCACTCACTTCAAACGAAACGTTCTAGTCACATGAATTCAGTCAAATGAAAAATGTGGTTTTCAGTCTGACGTGTCTATGGTTACCTATCTTTTTTTTGTAGTTCTTTTATTTCTCTATAATTTTGTTCTTCATGTTCAGCTTTCATATTTTTATTGCGCTATTTCTTGTTATGTTCTTTATCTTTTATTTCTTGTTTTTGATAAATAATACATATTTCTTTTATATATATATATATATATATATACATATATATATATATAAAAATATATAATTATTAAGTAAGAGTATATATATATATATATATATATAGTTAGTTAGTTTAAAACTTAGTTCAAAAATTTTTTTTGTATATTCGAATTTTTAAATTTTTCTTGGTGAATAATTGATTTTCCTTAATTTCAAGACGTTACTTGATTTTCTTTAGGAAAAGCTCTGTGAGTAAAAAATTTTTGTTAAATTCTTTTTGAAAATACTTTTCTTACGTAATTGTTTTAGTATTTTTCTATTTTCTACTTTTATTACGTAATTGTTTTGGGATTTTTCTGCATTAAGAGTTTGGGAGAGTTTGTTGCAAAAGAAAGTAATAGTCAGTGGTTTTTTCCATGCCTCTCTAATTTTTTCATATTTGAATCGTTGTTTAATATTTTATTTGGTTTTTCTTACAGTTGCAAATTTGGGAAAAAAAAAATTTATAATAGCCTTCAAACTAGTTTAAAATGTTTTCAATGGTCCTAAGTCGTTTGCTTTCTGACTCGTTTCTTGTTCATTTTGTAATTCCTTTTTGTATTTTTTATAAATTCGATCGTCATGTTTAGCTTTGTATTTTTATTACGTTATTTTTATTATGTTCATTATCTATTATTTCGGATGTTTTTGATATATTTTACAAATTTCTCTTATATATATTTATATATATATATATATATAGAACTTGTTCCGACAGCTTAGTTTTTCATCAGTGAATGGGACATGTGTGTGTGTTTAGCCACCGTAGATTCTCTCACATATATTATTATTGTAGATCTAATCTGGAAACAATTAAATGTTTGAGTTTAAGATCTTAATAAAGTCAAATTAAGATCATGGCAGCTTCTAGTTTTTCCGTTATTCCTACACTTCTAGCTCACGCTGATAATCAAGGAGATAATCAACTGATAATCAAGGCACCCGAGGGGGGCGCCCTTACAATTTAGGATTCCAAAAGTAGCAAGAAAAAAGAAAAGAAAAATAATAAGGTATCACACACGATTTTTTTCCTTTTTACCTCGGATCTATGTGAAGAAGAAAAAAATCAAGTTGTAAGAAAGCAAGTTGGTTCTTAGCAGTGATAGAAGGAATGGAGGCGCCGGCATTTTCTGGCTTGGTTAATATTCTCGTTTTCAATATCATACAGTCTCATTTTCTGTATGGGAATGGCATTAGAAATGTGATATATCATGTGGAAGTTCAGTGTATACTTGCCTCCAGGGAATAATTTTTGCAAGAAGGATAAAAAGATCAGACTGTATATTAATGCCTTTAGTGCAATTTTAGTTGATAAGAAGATCCTCAAATGTACAATTAGGATATCAGGTAAATGAACCAAATGAGAGAATTTTTGTAGGTCTAACAGTGTGTTACAATACATTCTATCTGATAATTTTAATCCAATTTAATGCTAATATATATATTTTATGATGATATAGATGAGTACAAGTAACTAGAGGTTTCAATTACTATGACTATGCATCTAATGCAATTTACTGAAATGGTTTTGAATTGCTGATACGATTCAATAGTTCGATAACGTTACTCAGAAATTACAAACACTAAGAAAATACACATTTAAGAATGTATAGCATTATGTTCCAAACTAAAACTTCAAACTTACTTTTTTTTACAAATTATAAAGTCATTCAATTTCAGTGAACACACGATCATGGTAAGTTTAAAGCGTACCGCAAGTGTCCTTCCCAACTTTTTGGCTGTAATGTTGGTTGAGAGAAAAGTGTTGACCATCTTATCCTTTCTATTCAAATTTTAAAAAAGAGAGAAAATGCCTGAAAACCAAACTCCATGGTCTTAACATTTTAACTGGCTTTCTAATTTTTTTCAACTTGTTTCAATCAAAACTTCGTTCACTTTATTTTGTATCTTCATTGATTTGATTTTACAATTTTTTGTAAATTTTTCATTTATCTCTTTTTGTAACTTCATCGTGTTTGTTTTGTTACATAATTGTTTTTTTTTTGTAATGTATTTTCGTCTCTGTAACTTATTTGCTTTTGTTATTTCATTATTCCGTAATTTTTGTTCTGTTATTTACTTTTTATTATATTTATCTTATTTTGTTTTGATTCATTTTACTTACTTCTGTTAATGAAAATGAGTAACAAAATACTTTGTGTAATACTTCTGGTGCAAAATAAAGAAAAAAAATTATTTCATCTGTCTTCAATAAAAAACTTGTAAATAAATTAACTGACTCAAGACCTAGTGTTCACGGTCACATCCTCGCGACAGGAGTGTGATGAGTTCGAACCTAGTTATTGAGAGTCGCTGCATGTTTGAATACATCTGGGCTCAAAGGTCCTCCCATTGGTGTGAAAGTTAAGAGATGAGTATGCAAGCTCAGCTGTCATCCTCGTCTATTGACCATGATTCAAAACTACGGTTTATGTCACCAATAGCCGCTTTGCAGTATGATGTCATTATAATTCACACTCACTTATCCACCTTAAAGGAATAAACTTTTGAAAACAGATAGACTATCCATTTATTCATTATCGTTAAGTACTAGTTTCTTGAAATTTCATTCAGCTTTTATCATTAAAAAGAGAAGTTATTTATAAATTACTTTTAAGGTATCCGACAACGTTCGGAACTGTGATTTTAAAAAAGCGCATAAATGAATAATTTTCATGATATTTAGTGTCACTTAGATTAGAATGCATAAAATTGTTACATACATTTACATGCATAAAATTGTTTTAAGGACATTTTGACAAAAAATTTATTTAAATACAATATTGGCAAAAAAATTAACTTAAAATAACTTTTTTTAAAAATGTTCTCCTTTTTATAAAAAATGCTTCTAAAATAGTAATATTTTTCTAATATAAAGTAAAGACTTCTCCAGAGAGTTTGAAGAATTTTTTCTTGAAAAATTTACATTATTTTCAAAGTTACAACCAAATGAAATAATTATTGGTATTTTTTTCTTAAAATTTCTAACCTTTGTTGTCGTAAAACTAGGATAAACCCACTTCTAAGTTATATATTTCAAAAATTCTAGTTGAGCCTCTGTACAGAGGTCTGATCTACATACAGACAAAATATTATTATAATAGAAGCATTTTTTAAAAAGGAGAATGTTTTGAAAATTGGTAATTCTATGTTCATTTTTTGTCAAAATATTGTACTTAAATAATTTTTTATTGTAATAATATTTTTAAAACAATTTTATATACATTTCTAATCTAAGTGACACTAAATATCATAAATATTATCCATTTATACGCTTTTGCAAAATCAAGGTTCCGAACGTAGTCGGATATCTTAATGTTTACATTGCTACTAAGCAAAATAAGGTTGACATTACGTGTGAGTTACATTCTGCAAGATAAGGGAATTAGTAAAAATCTTTTGAAAAAAGTCAATTTTTCCATTCTTACTATTAGTTCACAATCTCCCTATATATATCTTGTTAAATTTTTCAATCGTTAAACAAAAACATTTTAAAGTGCTCAATTGAGCTGAAATTTTATATACACAATTATTTTTTGAATGACAATACGGTAATTTAATTATAATTAATAAAAATTAATTGATTAAAATAATTCAAAGAATTACAGATACAGCCACGTTGGCGTCATTTTAGGTGACTTAGTGAACATTTTGGCGAGTTGTGTCAAAATTTTAAAAAGATTTTTCTCACAATTTAAAACGCTCATTTGAGCTAAAATTTTCTATGCGTGATTGTTTTGCGTGACAATAGGATAGTTTAAATATACTTACCTTAAAATCCGGTGTATAACGCGCACCTATACTTTCAAGCAGCATTTTTTTAATTTTTCAGTATATTCGCCATATAATGCGCTCCCCCCATTTTTGCGAATAAATCTGAAATGTTAGTAAACAATGCTCTAATGTTTTAAGTTGATTTATTGGAAGTATTACCCCAGACTTTTAAAAAAAATAGCATACTTCTAGCACTACATTTCTTATAGCTCATAAGGCGGGTCATTTTTTTTTTAAATAAACAATATTTCGATTGATATATATATAGATGTAAGAAAAAAGAAACGAGCCTTACAGTAGTCGCATATGATGTATAATATCTGACATGTTATAGTGATAAATACGCAATAGTAACTTAAATCCTGAAAAAAATGAATCACGTATGATTGGAAATAATTTTATATCGAATAATTATATCTTTAATGACAATTTTATTTTACTTAACATAAGGAATAACAAAATTTTTTACTTTTGTTCAATTTGGGGATGAATGGATACAATAAACTGGAAAATGAACCAACAGAGATTTTGGTAGCCTTTTGATTTCTCCGAATCAAACGTTTTAAAAAATTACAGATTTCCTGCATTTTGTTCTTTTACCGTATACCGAAGATGGTCCTGCTCTTTTAAAAATAAACTATCACTCGTTTTCCATGATTTTGAGTGTGATATCAAAAGTATTTATTCTTGTACAGTTTAGGGAAGAATGGATACAATAGAATTATGATAAGTAAAATATGACACATATACTTGTAATTTCAAAGTATTTAAAAACCATTGAAAAAAACAGCGTCAATAACAGTACCACTGTTAGTTGTCGAAATATTTCGATTTGAATTCATTTCGAGCTTTAGTTAATCTATCAAAAAAGCTATGAGCGGCTCAACTTCTGTCAAACTGAAATCACCACTCAAAATCATGGGAAGCGAGTGATAGTTTGTTTTTAAAAGAGCAGAACCATCTTCAGTATACGGTAAAAGTACAAAATGAAGGAAATACTTAATTTTTTGAACCGTTTGATTGAGAGAAATGTATACGGCCACGGAAATCACTGTTTGTTCATTTTCAAATATGCATTCTGCCGCACATATGTCCCCAATATCTTGACTAGCAATTCCCAGTTCACTTGTTTGACAATAAATAATGTCCATGTGAGGAGTCACAACATATGAGTTGTTCTGTTTGAAATTGAAGCGACAGGAATTAACTTCAAAGTATGAAAAAAATACGCACTCTAAAATATTTATTCGAATAATTCCATATTACTTATTCGTATTATCTTATGAATGGTGAACTTTTTCAGACATTTAACGGTAAATATAATTATTAATATAGTTTACACATATAAATTAACCTCAGATTTCTTACACAGTAAGTCGTGAGACTTTGACAATGGAGTAACTTCACGGACAGACTGACGCCAGTAAGTAATCACGTGATTCCAGCGTCAATAACTGCACGTGTGAATTCATAGCGTTGGTTTTCCTATATTTTTGTTGACGGTTTTTGTGTGTCTTAATTTTATCTAATTAAAAATATATGTTATCATTGTATTTTTTGCATTGTTCTACTAAATATATTTGTTAGGAAATATTTTTAACAACTCTTTTACATAATTTTTGTTTTTTTTTCTAATTTATTTATCTAATTAGATATTCATCTGCTTCGTTAGTGTTATCTGGGATATTTATTTATAGTTCTTGGTACACTTAGATATAGTTCTTAGTTATTTTAGTTATTAATTAATTTTGTAGTTATTTATTTCATATTTTTTCACAAGAAGGGCTCATAGTATAGGTTCGATACCGCTTCTTTTGAAAAATTTCAATTTGCACGAAATATTAAATTACAGAGTGAAGTTTTCTAGTGCCACTGAAAATCGAAGTGTTGCTGCGAATGTGTCCAAAGGATTAAAATTATTCGACGATAAATCTGTTCAAATCAGAGCAACTTGTCAGGTAAGTTATAAATTCTTTTGTTTTAATTTAGGTACTTTTTTTGAAACTATCATTGTTACGACCCGCATGTGCAGAGGGCGCTAGTAGTCCTCCTTGTTTACATTTTCGTCAGTATGCTTGTAATGCATCCTCGGAGCGGACGTACCTACCATCCTCAATAAACAAACAATTTTTAAAGTATACAGTCCACGCCTTTTGCTTGAGCAGTCAAGTTATACATAACTCAAAGGCTGCTCATAATCCGTTATAGACATTTCTAGAATAACCACACCATTTGTGGTTAAAATCGGAGCTATCGACCTCACCCAGTTTTGTGGTCGGTGTCGAGCCCGAGCCAAAAATCAAAATGGCTCCAAAGGAACTATCAGAACTCACCGTGTTTAACAGAAGGAAAGCACATCTGCTCGGTCAGATCACACACATTAGAAACTCCTTGGAAAATGTGGAGTCACCATTGAATCAAGTTGAAAAGAGAGCTAAACTCGCATCGCTTTCTGAAGTGAAAGCAAAAATAGACAAACTTCGGACCGAAAGCTACGGGGTTCTTTCGGATGAAGAGCTCATGGATTTCGAGGCCAGTTTGGACACGATGGAAGTGGACGCAGATAATTTAGAGGTGAGTCTCAATACCTTACTTTTAAATCTTCTATAGTGAATACCTCTGAATTATCTGTGAAAAATGATTTTGCTAATTACAATGTGAAACTGCCATCCATTAATTTACCGGAATTTTCGGGACAATATATTGATTGGTTGCAATTTAAATCCCAATTTGTATCATTAATTCATGATAACGCTTGTTTATCAGACTCGCAAAACTATATTATTTGCAATCTGCCCTGAAAGGCCATGCAAAACAATTGCAAACAGTAAACGATTCTTACTCATCTTTATTTGAAGCTTTAGAAGGTAGATACGAAAATAAAAGATTAATTGTAAATAGTCATATTGCTGAACTTTTAAATCCTAACAAAATAAAATTTGAATCTGCTTTTCATCTCAGAAGTTTAATAGATTCAATTCAGAGTCATCTTAGAGCCTTAAAACAACTAGAATTAGAACCTAACGCTTTGTGTGAATCAATGTTAATTTTTGTTATAACTCAACGTCTAGATGATGAATCGCGTAAACAATATGAAATGGAATTACATTCTAATGATTTGCCTAAGTGGAATAATTTTTTAGACTTTTTAATAAAAAGGAGCCAAGCCTTTAGAAAAACGTACAAAGAAATTCTTCGTTGAAAAACAAGAACGAATATTCTCCAAAATTCAGATCATTTGTCGTGAAAAGCAATGGAAAACCTGTCCGTTATGTCCTTCAGAGACACACCCAATTTTTAAGTGTAAAATGTTTCACGAGATGTCTGTTCAAGAAAGAAGCAACAAAGTGAGATCCTTAAACCTATGCTTTAATTGTCTAGCCATCACCTTATTAAGAACTGTTTAAAACTGAACAGGAAATGTAGGGTTTGTAATGCGAACCACAATTCTCTGCTTTGCAAAACAAGGGTGCCCCGAGCGATATCAGAACCACACCAAAACAGAAATATCCCCTCTCTACAGAGTTCATCAGGGGTCATTTATGACCCGAGTCCAGCCGCGACGTGTCTTTACAATGAGATTGGGGAGAAATCCATTTTGCTTTCGACCGCGAAGGTCAAAGTTCAGAGTGCGACAGGGGTTGGCTTGTAATGCACGCGATCCTCGATTCAGGGAGCCAGAAATGCCTTTGTAGCTTGGAAGCGTCCAATTTCCTCGGGTTGGAAAAATACTCTATGAATTCAACTATTGTAGGCTTGAATGGAGCTTGCATTTCAGTGAGGAAAGGAATTTCCGCTGAAATTTCGAACGGAAGTTCATTTAAAAGAAAACTTAACTTTCTCATAGTCCCTAAAATTACTGGTTGCGTTCCTACACAGCCATTGGATTTAACAAAAATAAAATTGCCTCAAAATATAATGCTGCACGCATAATTTGCTACAGGTCCCGATAGCCGAGTTGGCAGAGCGTTGGACTGAACTTCCTCAAGTCTCGGGTTCGAATCCCCGGCCCCGGCAGATTTATCCAAAGACTGGAATTTTGTTCTCGTTTTTAATGTATTGTTTCTCTAGGTTCTAGATGAATCCAGATCATTCTTTAGAGTGCATACTGGGTATTTCTCGAATATTCCGAAGTGTATAAAAGCAGAGTTCATCGCCAGTTGGGCATGTTCTCAGTCCAGTGTTTGTATCGAGCTCCCAGCGTTAGAATAAATCTAATTGTTTGTTTAATTGAACTGTGTACTTCTTTCGAACTCCGTGACAAGTTTGGTGGAGGCGCGGGGTTTACGTCAAACGTGGATAATAGCGACAACCTTCGCAGGAGCCTCCGGTTAAGAGGATTATCCCCGAATTCGGACTGTTAAAAGAAAATAATAGGAAGAGGACAAAATGCCGACCGAGCAAGAAGCCAAGCCCGCTGTAGTAACACCTTCGTTACAGCAATGGAGGAGCCCATCGACCTTCCGAGGAGCGCCTGGGGAAGACCCTCTCAAATGGCTTAAAGAGTACGATCGAGTAGACAACTTTAACAAGTGGGATGACATGATGTGCCTGGCTAACGTTTATTTCTTTCTTGACGGTACTGCGAGACAGTGGTATGTCAACAACGAAGACGCCTTAGATTCCTGGGAAGCGTTTAAAATGGACTACGTGTCTTTGTTACCTAGATGACATAATAGTGTTCTCAGAAACTGTTGAAGACCATCTTATACGATTAAGACTTGTTCTAAAATGTCTTCAGGAAGCTGGTCTTAAATTAAATTCAAAGAAGTGTCTTTTTGCTGCCCAAGAAGTAAAGATTCTAGGCCATCTTGTATCTAGTAATGGCGTTCGTCCCGATCCCGACAAAATAAAAGCCGTAAGAAATTTTCCCACTCCAAAGAATATACATGACATACGAAGTTTTCTTGGCCTTTGTTCATACTTTAGAAGATTTATTAAAGGTTTCTGTTATCTCGCCGAACCTTTGCAGTCGTTGCTGAAAAGTGGCGTGGAGTTTCATTGGGGTCCTGAAGAGGTGGAAGCATTTAACAGTCTTAAGAAAGCACTTACTTCGGATCCAGTATTGGGGATGTACGACGAAAGAGCTTCTACAGAAATCCATACTGATGCAAGCGGGTACGGTATCGGAGCTGTCCTAGTACAAATTCAGAATAATGTCGAGAAAGTTATAGCATACGCTTCTAGAACTCTGACAAAA
Organism: Trichonephila clavipes; assembly: GCA_019973935.1. Taxonomy (NCBI): domain Eukaryota; kingdom Metazoa; phylum Arthropoda; class Arachnida; order Araneae; family Nephilidae; genus Trichonephila; species Trichonephila clavipes. The sequence continues at coordinate 77,790 of BMAU01003341.1, read as the reverse complement.
ACCGAAAAGAATTATTCCACCACAGAAAGGGAATGTCATGCCATCGTATGGGCTACCAACAAATTCCGGATGTACATATTCGGAAAACACTTTACTGTTGTAACTGACCATCATTCCTTGTGCTGGCTCATGAATTTAAAGGATCCTTCAGGAAGGCTTGCCAGATGGGCCCTCCGACTTCAAGAGCATGATTTTGACGTAAAATATAAAACCGGTAAGAAGCATAGTGACGCCGACGCTCTTTCGAGAAATACCCAGTATGCACTCTAAAGAATGATCTGGATTCATCTAGAACCTAGAGAAACAATACATTAAAAACGAGAACAAAATTCCAGTCTTTGGATAAATCTGCCGGGGCCGGGATTCGAAAGAAAACCTGTAGCAAATTATGCGTGCGGCATTGCTCCCCTCGAACTCTTTATTCTGGAACAAGTGATGGGTCTCTTTGGGAGGAATATCCTCGGTTTCCGATTTGCTCGGCGGGATCATGGTACGGTTTCATTACATGGACAACTTCTCTTAGTTTTTCTTTTTCGTGAAAGCGGGATCAAAATCTTAACTACACGGCGGATAAACGGCGTAGCACCTGATACGGTCCATACCTTCTTAGAGTTTTTCACGAGAGACCGAAAATAAATCCATAAGATCTCCGGCATCGTAATACCATTTGGTGTTTGGAATCGTAACGTCGACGATCTTTGTCTTGAGCTCTCAGAGTGTGCAGCTGTCGTGATTCTTTGACTCTGGCTGCTATCTTGGTGATGTTATTGTCATCAAAATAGCAGCCAGAGCCGAAGAATCACGACAGCTAGCCCGAGTGCACACTCTGAGAGCTCAAGACAAAGATCGTCGACGTTACGATTCCAAACACCAAATGGTATCCTACGCTCCCGGAGATCTCGTATGGATTTATAATCCAAGAAAAGTCTCTTCCGAAAAACTCTTAAGAAGGTATTTCGAATATCAGGTGCTACGCCGTTTATCAGCCGTGACTTACGCAGTACAAGATTTTGATCCTGCTTCACGAAAAAGAAAACTAAGAGAAGTTGTCCATGTACTGCGTATGAAACCGTACCATGATCCCGCCGAGCAAATCGAAACCGAGGATATTCCTCCCAAAGAATCATACAAAGGACCCATCACTTTCCAGAATAAAGACCATCTATTAACAAAGTGACAGCGGGCGCTGTCTTCTTTTTCGAGGGGAGCAATGCCGCACGTAATTTTACAGGTCCCGATAGCCGAGTTGGCAGAGCGTTGGACTGAACTTCCCCTCAGGTCTCGGGTTCGAATCCCGGCCCGGCAGATTTATCCAAAGACTGGAATTTTGTTCTCGTTTTTAATGATTGTTTCTCTAGGTTCTAGATGAATCCAGATCATTCTTTAGAGTGCATACTTTTCTCGAATATTCCGAAGTGTATAAAAGCAGAGTTCATCGCCAGTTGGGCATGTTCTCAGTCCAGTGTTGTATCGAGCTCCCAGCGTTAGAATAAATCTAATTGTTTGTTTAATTGAACTGTGTACTTCTTTTGAACTCCGTGACAATAAGATATGCAGATATGGAATTTAATATTCCCAAACGAATTGATATTCTCCTGGGAGGTGAAATATTTTATGAATTATTAAAAGTAAACAAATAAAATTACATGACAATTCAATAATATTGCAGGACTCCGTATTTGGTTACATTGTAACAGGTTCCATTCAAAACGAACCATCGAACTATATATATATATATATATATATATATATATATATATATATATATATATATATATATATAAATATATATATATAAATTTTTGCAATTTCATCCAAGATCAGTTTGATAGAAATTTAACAAAATTTTGGGATTTAGAGAGAAGCAATAGGAATTAAAGCAGAGTCTAGTTGTGACCCAGACGACCAAGCCATGCAACATTTTAAATCTTCAGTACGTTTCAATAGTGGTCGTTATGAAGTTGGGTTTCCTTGGAAGAGCCATACACAAGAGTTAAATGACAATTTTTCCGTAGCAGAAAAACGTGTTAAATCCTTAACAAGAAGATTCATTCGTGATCCAACTCTGTGCATACAATATTCCGAAATTTTGAAAGAATATGAATCTCAAGGAATAATTGAAAGGGTTCTAGAAACTGAAAAACCAACTGATAGAGCAGTATTCTATTTACCGCACCAAGCGGTCTTTCGCCAAGAAAGCCTAACTACAAAAAATGCGCATTGTTTTCGATGCAAGTTCCCATGAAGATGGACAACCATCTCTTAATGACTGTATATGGTCAGGTGAGAATTTAAACCCAAACATATTCCACCTGATAATTTCTTTTCGCTTGAACACGATTGCTATCACCGCAGATATAGAACGTGCATTCTTGCAAATCTCATTACGTGACGAGGACAGAGATGCAGTTAGATTTTTGTTTCCAGACATAAGATCAAATCGAACAGATCCCTACAAGTTTCAAGTGTATAGATTTAAGCGTGTGATGTTTGGAGTCAACGTAAGCCCTTCTTGCTCTCCGCAACAATTAAGCATCACATCGAGAATTACCGTGAGCAATATCCAGCAGCAACTGAAATGCTTGACACTTGTCTCTATGTTGATGACGTAATCAGTGGTGCTGATGACATCTCCCAAGCCTTAAAAGTATCAAAGGATGCTGAAACAATCATGAAGAATGCCAGCATGAAATTACGCAAAAGGAATTCAAATGATCAAACATTGATGAGAACTTGGGAAAAGGAAGGCCTTGAGACACATCCTCGTCACCCGGACGACAGTTCTAAAATCCCTTCGTCAAAGGTTTTAGGGATACCATGGGATGTTGTCCACGACTATTTTACAATTGATGTTAAAGGACTTCTGCAATTGGACACGTCAAAACCCATCACAAAAAGAATTGTGCTTCAATCAGCTGGGAAAATATACGATCCAGTTGGGTTCTTGTCACCCTACACAATTAGGCTCAAATGCCTATTACAAGAACTTTGGCTACGGAGTTATCCTGGGATGACGAGCTACCGCCAGATATTCATGCAGTATGGTCACAATGGTGGTTAGAACTTCCATTTTTATCAGAGTTGAAGATTCCGCGAAAGATCCTCGATTCCAGTGGAGATTCAAGTGAAGTCCAAATCCATACCTTTTCCGATGCCAGTCAAAAGCATATGGAGCAGCCGTCTTCTTGAGAGTCAAGCACAAGGACAGAGTCAGCGTTGATCTTGTAACATCCAAGAGCCGTGTTGCACCTCTGAAAAGGTTATCCCTGCCTAGATTGGAACTGATGGGCGCTCTGCTTGCTGCACGCTTAGCGAAGGAAGTCAAGAAAATCCTAGATCAGAAGTGTTCAACCAGAGCCTTTTTCTGGACGGACTCTCAGGTCACCTTACATTGGATCAAAGGTCCAAGCCATAGATGGAAACCTTTTGTTGCGAACCGGGTTCGCGGAATCCAATCCCTCACCGATCCTAACTCGTGGTTCCACTGTTCCGGCAAGGACAACCCAGCAGATCTACTTACGAGAGGAATCAGCGTAGACGCTCTTACAACCAACTCCAAGTGGTGGAATGGACCCTCGTTTCTACGTCAAATTGACTTCCAGACCAAAGGACTAGATGAAGCGATCCCAGAAAGAGTGTATTTAACGGAAATGAGAAAGAACTCAAATCCAAAAGAGGACATTTCCTTGACATTGACAGTGACTAAAAACAATTTCCTTAAAACATTATTGATATTTCAAACAACTATGTAAAATTAATTTGTGTTGTAAGTTTTCTTTACAGATTCATACACAACTGCAGAACCAGAATTACAAAGATAAAGGGACCCCTTACTTCACAGGAGGTAAGTCATGCTGAGAACTGGCTGATCCACTCATTGCATGAAAGGGAGTTCTATGAAGAAATGCACAAATTGTTGGCAGGTGAGCCTATTCTTATGAAAACAAATTAACTCCACTTAATGTTTTTCTTGATGAGAGCAACATCATTAGAGTAGGAGGCAGACTTGCCAATTCAAATTTAAATGAGAAGGCTAAATTTCCCATAATTTTACCTAGTAGAAACGTTTTAACTGATATTATATTGAGCCATTATCATAAAAAATATTTGCATGCAGGACCCCACTCACTTTTATATCTTGTTCGTCAAAAATTCTGGCCACTCAATGGCAGAAATAACTGTCGTAAAATTATTCATGAATGTGTGAATTGCTTTAAGAACAAGCCCATCACTATGAATCAAATTATGGCTAACCTACCGAGAGATCGTGTATAACACCGAATTATCCCTTTAATGTCACGGGCGTTGATTTTGCAGGCCCATTCTTCATTAAGTTTAAAAATCAAAGAAAAGGGGCATTAAATAAAATTTATGTAGTAGTCTATGTATGTTTATGTACAAAAGCAATTCATTTAGATTTTGTGACAGATCTCACATCCCAAGCATTCATTGCAAGTTTAAAACGTTTTTTTGGTAGGAGAGAAAGTGTTCAAAATCACCACCGACAACGCTAAAACATTTGTTGGCGCAAATGCCGAAATTAAAAAAATTGTTCAAAATGATTAAATTACCTGATCACACATTAGCAGAGTTTTTGACAAATGAATCTATAGAGTGGAACTTTATCCCACCCAGGTTCCCAAACCATGGAGGGCTATGGGAAGCAGGAGTAAAGGCATTTAAATTGCACTTAAAAAGAGTCGTGGGGAACGCACATTTAACTCTCGAAGAGTTCATCACAATACTTTGTGAAATTGAGGCTGTGCTAAATTCCCGACCACTCACTCCTTTGACGTCAAATTTCGATGATTTCGAAACACTGACCCCTGGACACTTCTTAGTAGGTAGACCCCCTAACATCCATAGTTGAAGCGCAAATAACTAATATAAATGAGAATCAGTTGTCGAGATGGGAAAGGGTAAAAAAATTTACCCAACATACATATAAGCTTTGGAAACGCGATTATTTGAATAATTTACAAGAACGTCACAAGTGGAAATTTAACAAAATATTGTTTCTGTAGGAACCTTAGTTTTAATCAAAGATGAAAATCTTCCTATAGTACGAAATGGAGTACCGGAAGAATAACTGAAATTTTTCCTGGCACCGATGGTAAGGTCCGAGTGGTGAACCTGCGTATGCCAAACGGAAATATATTAAAAAGGACAATCAGAAATCTTTGTATATTACCTGTATGAATTTTGTTATTAGTAATTATTGTATGTGTGTAAATTAACTTCAATCGTATTTAAGTATCATAAAATGTATTGTGTACTTTTTGTGTATTTTTCATTTAAGTACTGTAAATATTGTGTATTTTTTCATTTAAGTACTGTAAATATTGTGTATTTTATTTAAGTGCTGTAAATATTGTGTATTTGCATTTAATATTGTGCATGCCTTTTTGCTTTGTAAATATTGTGTATTTTGTATGTAAGTATCGTCAATTGCATTATGTATTTGTATTGAAATTTTATTTCAATGGCGGGGACTCTGTTACGACCCGCATGTGCAGAGGCGCTAGTAGTCCTCCTTGTTTACATTTTCGTCAGTATGCTTGTAATGCATCCTCGGAGCGGACGTACCTACCGTCCTCAATAAACAAACAATTTTTAAAGTATACAGTCCACGCCTTTTGCTTGAGCAGTCAAGTTATACATAACTCAAAGTCTGCTCATAATCCGTTCTAGACATTTCTAGAATAACCACACCATTTGTGGTTAAAATCAGAGCTATCGACCTCACCCAATCATGATTGCATTACTATTTACTCTGTTATGCTTTAATGTAACTCATTGTTTTAAAGTACAAAATAGGATTCTATGTATTAACATTGATAGTTATTTAATTAAAAGTTGATTTCAAAAGATAAAAAGAAATGTGAATGAGCGAATTTATATTTTTTGAATAGCTACATTATTAGTGATAAGTTTATAAATTGATTCTTATTTTTTAGACTAGCATTGAATATCAATTGCATTATTTTCTGTTTTAATGAATATGCATTATTAAGCTTTTCTCATTCAATAATTATTGCTATTTATGAGTAAATCCTAATTTGATTTCAACACATTTAAAGTAAACGCAAGAAAATGCCAAACCATTTTGAAAAAGAAATGTAAATTTTTCATTGAAAACTTAAGTTTGAAACATTAAGATTCTCTCAAACTGCTAGTATTTTTTTTTTTATAAAGCATACTATTTTTAATTCAAATACTTTTATGACGTGTTTTTATAAACTGTTAATTTTTATTTATTTGAAATTTTCATTCACAGGATTTATTCATATAAATTTTAAATTATGGTCTTTACTTAAAATAATTGAATTTAAACTGAGCTGTAAATTAACTTTGGCATACATTTTTCAAAATGTATTAGTCAGTAGACTGATATGTAAATACCGAAAACTTCTACGTGAATTAGCAATCTAATTTTAAAATTTATTTCTTTAATATTTAATACTTTTTTTAACTTTTTAGGTTATAAGTGCAACATGCACTTGTCCTGCTAGAGGCACTCCAGCGTTTTGTAAGCATGTGTATTTGCATTACTTCATGCAATCAATGATAACATAACAAAAAAAATGCATGAAGCGCCAACGGAAAGATTACAGACGTATGGAATACATATGATTTATCTATAAATGGATGGTTCCAAAATACTTGTAAAAAAAGTTTATATACTACTTGTTTAAACCATTGTTTATCTCAAATTAGAGAGTTAATATGAAAGTTTTTGATTAATAAATATTTATACATTGATGAAAATGAATTTTATTTTTACAGCACAATGAATTGAAAATTAGATTGAAAGAATGCAATATATATATATATAAATGAATTGTCGCATAAAATATCCATTCAGAATTAAATTAAAAATGTATCGGATGTAGACAAAACAAATACTTTTATACAATTTAAATGATAAATAACACTATTTAAAAAAATATGTGAATTTAAAAAAAAAAAAAAAAATCACAAGGTTGTAGCATTAGACATTCCACAAACGTTTCAGGTTATAAAAGTAATTGAATATATTTCAGCCCCAGCATTAAAAAATAAGAATTTTTAAAACAAGAAAAAATGTACAACTAGACTTAACAAATAATTTTCAGTAATTGAGTTGTTTTTGTTCTTTAAACTGGCATAAGTCACTTTGTTTTTAAAGCTAAAAGGTGCCCTTTTTCAAAAAATATTTTTGGATACAGTAACTGTATAAATAATTGTTTTTATGCTTTATCAAATTATACTAAGTTGATTCTGAAAGCAAAAAGTCAGTTTGACCAGCTTTTATTTCACTACTTAAAAAATTAAGAATATAACTTTTTCAAACTCATAAAATGCCCAATTTTTAAAATTTTTTATTCGTTTTAAGTGATTAGTGTTTCATAGATCATTGTGTACCAAAATTATAACGGATCTGAAAATCTATACCCTTGTTGGTTTTTAAAAATTATTTAATAAAAATAGGCCTTGAAATCGATTTTATAATTATGTAACTATGAAAACTAAAAACATAATCAAACAGACACAATTTAAGTAATGAAAATTGAAAGTAATAAATCCAAATAAACAGTTGCAGAATAATTAACTATATGAGTTTAAGAGCAAGATAGTCGTAAACAAATGACGCCGTATGCACGTGCACAAGAGCTAAATGGAATCATGTGATCGTGACGTCACATGAATTTAGTCTATTGAGAGTAAGAGGATCGTAAGTTTATCCTAAATAAGAATTCAAATCTTTTGAGATACTAACTTTAACAATATAAAAAAAACTACCTACTAGAGTTGGACCCTATGCGAGGGTAGTGAAGAGACTCTAACATGCGAGTTGGACCTCGAAGCGAGGATAGTTGAAAGACCCATCACGCACGCTCATTGGTCGAATCAAATAGCGCGCGCTTACGTCACTTCCTGTTACCCACATCCGTCCCTTTCGACGAAGTCCCTCCTAAAAAATTCGGCAATTGACAGGAAAGATGTTACACATCAAAATTTTTTATATGCTCATATCTTTCGTTATTTTTTTACTTATCGCATTTGTACCCAACTTATAATACGCACCCTTAAATGACAATCTTATTATTTTTTGTGCGTTATGTGCCGGATTTTAAGGTAATTAAAATCAATTGAGTGAAACTAATTATTTAAAAAATATATATAGATGCAGCCACGTTGGCTTCATTTTAAGCGACTTGGGTCAAAACTTTAAAAAAATTTTCTTACGCTTTAACGCATTCAGTTGAACTAAAATTTTATATGCACGATTGTTTTGGATGAGAATACGATACTTTAATGAAATACTTAAAAATTAATTGCCACTTAATATTGTGATTCTGTTATATGTATGTACATATTTATATTAATTGTAATTCTTGGATATAAGAAGTAACTAAAATAAAATTATTCTTTGTTGACCGATGTTGAAATTGACTTAATTTTCTTTTTTTTGTTATTTCATTAAATTTAACTTTTAATTATATTAGAGAATGATTTTAATGCAATGTATTAATGAATATGATCACACCGATAGCTTAGCTTAGAAATGGTTCAGGTGGTTCTTGCATTTTTATATTTTTAAATAAAAAAAAGTAAATACCAATAAAAATTGTGCAAAAAAAGAAATTTTTGCTGAAGTTTTAGAGAAATTTATATTAATTTGTGCTCATTTTGTGGAAATGGTTAATTTTGTTTAGTTAGGGAAACACTTGCATCGGATACTCAGTAGAATAGGCCAAACACTAATAAAACTCTATGTAACCAATATAAACTAATAAAAAAACTATCAGTGTAGAAAGATATTTTTCTTTTATTGTTGTTGAAATTTTTCTTCGTATTTCATAGTTTTTCCAAAAAGAACGACAGAAAATAATATTGATGAAAACATACAGAAAAAGTATGCTTTGCTTGCAAAAAGCAAGTAGAAATACTTTGTCTAAAGAAATCATTTTCAAAAGAACACAAATTGTTGATTTTATTCGCTTCGCAAGTAGCATTTCATATCTGCTGTATTTATTATGGTTTTTGATTTCCTTGATTTTCTGTTTATAATGCAATTCTAGAAATGTCTGAATAAAGTACTGGAAAATCTTAACACACAAATTTATTTTATTTCAATTTAAACAGAAGTATGATGTTTTCTCCACTTTTAGTATGCTTCTATTATTAATAATTTATTTTTCTTCGCAGTTCAGTTTTTAAGAAAAAACTTTCACGAAACAAAACAGTTATATTTTAATAGAAACTGCTTGAGCCGATTTTGAAGAACGGTTTCTAGCTACTTCAATAAATTTAAGGATTCTAATTCTTCTATACCAGTTAATTTAAAAATTAACTGGTGTAGAAGAATTGCCTTCATTAAGAAAAAAAAAAAGAATCTTTTCATATGGAATAATAAAATAATGAATGTCAATTTTGTTAAAATACTTTAACATAATATTTCAGAAGACACAATCACATCCATTTTATAGAATAGAGTTAATTCATGAAATAGAGTTTGACATTTTTAGGGGAAAAGTATTAAGCAATCTAAATAAAAAAAATCACAATTTTTAAATTTTTTAAAAGTTAAAAATTGTGAACAACTTTTAAATTTTTTAAAAGTTGTTCGTGTAAGAAAAATATCATTGCAAAATTTATTTATATAAATTTCTAAAATAATAGTTCCCAAAGAGTTACTCTCGACTCGATCAAGTTAAAAACTGAATACAAGCAGAATTTGGTTAGAATATATTTATATTCATATTAAATTAATTATTTGATTTACAATTTTTCTTCCTTACGAGACATGTTAGAAACTTAAGAACTGGCACTTTATTTGGTCATTTTTCTCTAAAAAATTGTTTACAAGTATTAACTAACAATAATAATATTTAAAAGCAAATTTGTATCATAAATCTGAATAACATTCATTAAAAAATATTGATAAAAATAAAATATATACTTAATTTTTCTTAAAAACTTTAAAAAAGGAGACCATTTTACATTCCTTTCCTTAAATTCCATTTTATGTCCCTCATCAAAACAAATTTTCAAATAATAAAAAAAAAATCAAAACTTTTTTTTCATTTTATTTTTTCCGTTTACTTTAAGAAAACAGAAAGTTTAGAGGGAAAGTTTACTCCAAAATTTGTTGTGTTTTTTTATTTACGTTTAAAATCAAAGCTCTTGCCAAAGAGACAACAAGAATTTCAGAAATGCCATCCAATGATTACTACTTCGTAGATTGAAACATCATTTATGCATCATTTCACAAGTAGGCTTTCAATCATTCCATTCTAAGTGGCGCTCGAGACCACTGTTGTGAGTGGGATTAATTTTAAATATCCGCGAATGCATATTTGATACTACTACTGTAATTGAAGTGCGCCTACTGAATATCACGTAAACACTGTAGGTATTTTATGGTGTCCGATGTTTCAAGACGTGCTGCAGTTAAGTTGGAGTAGAGTGATTTTTTTAAATAATTTATTTTATTCTATATCTATAAACATGGTGTACGCCTTAAACTATCAAAAGATTATGGTTTATTATTACGGAACTAACCATCAGAATATAATAAACTGTTCATCCATTAAATGGTATTCCCTCCCTAGATTTTTTGGTCTATCGGCCGCACGAGTGCGCATTATCGCATACGATAAACTTGTTACACTGATTTCATTAGTAAAGATGAGAACGCCACAGCAAAATTGCAGTATGTACTTTGGTTAACAGAATTTAAATTTGTCACGCATGTACTGCGACGTGTTCCAACAGAATGGAATGTCTTTACTGGTTTGCCTAATAGACATTTTAGAACTTCTACAAAATGAATCGCGCACACGTTTTCTATCATGAAAACTTGAGGATCCTTGCTATTTTGGGGTACCAAAGTTCCCGCCTCCTTTAAAGATCTTTCCCATTGGTACATAGATTATGATGTCGGAGGGTCGACATTCTATTCGAGAGGTACTCAAACTTTTTTCTACTGGGCCGCATACATATGGCAGCCATTTCACGTGGGCCACAACATGAGGTGAAACGGGGGGGGATGGTTTACCACCAAGACAGCATTGGACATTTAAAAGAAGGAAAATTGATCAAGACATTATAACTCCTGTTTTGCTTTTTTTTTAAGTATTATTTTTTATATTTGTTTATTTTTTTGTAGCTAACACTATATTAAAAAGAATTTCAGAAACGCTTCTACATAATTTTTGCATCCATGAATTGTTTCATATAATTACCAATAATATTACAAACTTCATAGGATGTCTTTGTTATTGCTCTGACACTACCACTGACGAAACACTTTGTTGCTGTTGCAAAGAATATTGAACAAAACCTATTTACATCTCTTGAAAGAGATCTTGGAGGAAAAGTGTCATTGAATGATTCCTGTTTACTGGTATTTTTAAATACAGCATTTTCGTGTCGAATCAAACAAGCACTGATACATGTTTGTTTTTCACTACAAAACAGTCAACCTCGAAATCGTTCGAATATTCATATTCATGAAAGAAGTATACCTACTAAATTTCAAGTCTGTAGGTGTAATAATTCAAAAATGGGAATATATTTATCTAAAACGATCTATAAGCCTTTGCATTGCTCTGTAGGGGCTGATTTTTGCAAAATCCCGCAGCGGTATTGCTTTTGTCTAGTGGTCATGTTACCTTGCTTCGCCTCCATAGGTCACGGGTTTTATACTCCACATGTTCAAAACACTACTTCTGTGAGACAAAATTGCAAATTTCTTTAAAATAAATACGTACAGTTTTAAAATCGTTCTAATTCTTGAAAAGATTATTAGAATTTCAGAAAAAATATTCGAAGATTATTGGTAACATTTTTTCATCTCACAAGAAATTGATTTCTTACATTAATGTGACACACCTTAATTAATATTTACTTTAAATGATATTGTACCCAGTAAACCAAAATAGCCTGGTTGTACCACAAAAGTTAATTTTTACTGAAAGAAAACTTAATAAGAAATAATGTTAAAATAAAATATTAAACTACAAATAAGTTTTTAAAAACAAAAAAAAAAGAAAAAGAAAAAATTATATAAAAAAAGGAAATAAAATGCAATAAAAGCTTGGTAGAATCTAGTTCCTTTTTATATCTAGTGAAATGAAGTGCATTTTAAAAATTTACGATGTTGAAATTTCTTTAGCTTTAAAGTAATGAATTTTTTAATAGCCAAACAAAGTTGCTCAGATTTCTGGGAGAGTTATCTTTTTAATAAAAAATAATTATGTTTTTAAAAAGGGACTTTATATTTGTTCAAATGACGCCAAAATGTTTTTTAGAAGAAGACAATTTTAATTTAATTATAAGTTGATAAGACAAAAATTTATAAGCAAAAGCAATGAAAAAAATTATCAAAAGCATAAGAGAAAACTTACGAAAACTTCATTTCAATCTAAATACGTATTATGAGCATATGATACTTGTAAAAGTACACTTACATGTTCTATATGTATTTTCAGAAATACGTGATTTATAAACAACAAAATATAAGAAAATCCATTATTTAAGAAACTTTAAAAATACACATACCAAACTATCTAAGTGAAACATATATTTATAAATAAACAGTATACTATATAAGTGTTTTATTTTTGTAATAATTATTAATATGCCGTAGAACAGGGGTGTCAAACTGACGATACTGAAGGAATATATTTGCGGCCCGGCTTTTGTATATAGGCACACAATAATACATAATAAAAAATCAAAATTTCTCCCGAAATAGGAAGGATAGCAGATGGCAAGTGTCAGTGCGTGAACAATAAATTATTCTTGTGTGTTCTTATATTTACGTTTATTATAATGCAGTGGCTCTTAAATTGAACGCCGTGACCCCCTTTTATGTATCAGCCAGACATTGTGGATGTGGCGGTGATATCAATGTAAACCAGTAATAGCCTCCATGCAAGACGAAAGTACCCAGGGGATTGGAAAGTACCCAGTACGAGTCTTCCTTCATTGGCTGTGCAGAAGAACCGCAGCAGCCGTGGTGCCATCTATCCACCGCAAAGGCAACCAAATCGTCAGACACATGACGCAACCAACAAAGTCGTCACACGCGATGACGCAACCCACAAGCCGTCAAACACAATGACGCAACTCACAAGCCGTCAAACACGAATGACATACCCCACAAAGCCGTCCCACTCAAAATGACGCAATTGTTCACACGCTCGTTCGTTCACCTATTTGCCTAATCACTGGTGGGGGAGTTGTGTGGTGGTGATATCAATATAAACCGGTAGTAGCTTCCATGCTAAGACGATCGTTTTGGCATGGTGGCCAAGATACTCGTTCTAATCTTCCTTCATAGATCTCTTCCCTCATGAATCCCAATACATGGCTGAGTGATTTAAATGCATTCATTATCGTATTGGCACGGAATGATTTCATCGGGTGTTTTTTTTCAGAGGTATAGAAATTTAAATTGTAATAAAACAAAGATGCATTATTCGATTGACATGAAATTTTTTTATTAGAAAGATAATCTTGTGGCATTACATTTTAAATATAATTTCTGGCATATGACTGCAACGGCTGGCTCGGATGTAGTCCAATCTGGACGTCCGATTTTCGATGACTTTTTCCAACATTTGTGGCCGTATATCGGCAATAACACGGCGAATGTTGTCTTCCAAATGGTCAAGCGTTTGTGGCTTATCCGCATAGACCAATGACTTTACATAGCTCCACAAAAAATAGCCTAGCGGTGTTAAATCACAAGATCTTGGAGGCCAATTCACAGGTCCAAAACGTGAAATTAGGCGGTCACCAAACGTGTCTTTCAATAAATCGATTGTGGCACGAGCTGTGTGACATGTTGCGCCGTCTGTTTGGAACCACAGCTCCTGGACATCATGATTATTCAATTCAGGAATGAAAAAGTTAGTAATCATGGCTCTATATCGATCACCATTGACTGTAACGTTGTGGCCTTCATCGTTTTTGAAGAAGTTCGGACCAATGATTCCACCAGCCCAGAAAGCGTGCCAAACAGTCAGATTTTCTGGATTTAACGGTGTTTCGACATACACTTGTGGATTAGCTTCACTCCAAATGTGGCATTTTTTGTTTGTTGACGTAGCCATTCAACCAGAAGTGCGCTTCATCGCTAAACAAAATTCGCTTGTAAAAAATTGGGAACAACAGCAATCTCGTTTTGGGCCCATTCGACGAATCTACGCCTTGCTTGATCATATTTAAAATGTAATGCCACAAGATTATCTTTCGAATAAAAAAAATTATGTCAATCGAATAATACATCGTTGTTTTATTGCAATTTAAAGTTCTATACCTCTAAAAAAACACCCTATACAACTTTTTCTACCATTTATTTTTTGATAATGCTACGCTGTAGTAATGACTATGTAGTTGACAACAATTAAAAAAGCAGATTTAATTAATACTCTTAATCGAAATACTTATCATAGTAGAGTTTTTTTAATAGGAAGCACACACACACAATTTAATGATCTAGTCTAGGATTGTACATCATTCAGCTTTCCAACATGACAGTTCAAAGTATGTAAAAGATGAAAAAATTAACTTTAAAAGTGACCTACGAGGAGCCCCCCTGAGAAAGTGAGGGGGACATCCAGGGATTCGTGGACCACTGTTTAAAAACCACTGTTACTGTGTATTATTCGAAATAGACTAACGTTTCTATGAATATTGATTTTTTTGCGGCCCAACAAAAGTTAAGCCTTACTTATGTTTGGCTCAAGTTAGTCGTTGAGTTTGACACCCTTGTCGTAGAACATAGTATTTTAAAAGTAAAGATATTACTCTATTATTTTATTTCCTTATGTAGAATTTTGCCATTTATTTTTACTCTGAATGATTTTTCAAAATAATATTCTCTGAATTCATTTATTTCAGGGGTGGGTAGGCTTTCAGGGTACGGGCTACTTCAAGTTATTTCAAGGTGTTTTGATCCACCCAGTATTAATGGCGCAACAAGAGGGGGTCCACGGGTCCTGACTCTCCCACATAGCCCTTGATTTTTTCCCGATTGAATGCGATCCCATGTATATAGTACGTAAAATGTAATTAAATATTTGTTATTTGTATTTTTTTATTAATTAATGTTAATTATATTTATTCAGTAATTTAGTTTTTGCTGTTTTTTGTTCCCTACAATCACCAAAATCAAATATATATATATATATATATATTGTGGTATAATATGAGAATAGTAGACCTTCGACCCCCTCTTCGTCAAAAATTCTTGTGGGCGCCAATGTCGTAGGTAAGGAAAAGGTTATTATATAACTTAATAAAAATGCGGAATTTGTGTACTTTACCTTTTGTAATAACACTTTTAAAACCACGTTTAAAGCAAAACGTAAGATACAAACATAATAATAATAGCCACAAATACAATTTTGTCAAATGAAGCTTTTATTAGAAACAAATAAAAATGCATTAAAAAATGAAACATTTTTTATCTAAAGTTAGTTTTTGTTGTTACAGTCAGTAGAAGACTTATATATGCATATATATATATATATATATATATATATATATATATATATATATATATATATATATATATATATATATATATATATATATATATATAGTCTGCGTACTGTCACCCAATCTTGAATTTTCTGTATATAATTAATAAATGCCAAAATCTTCAGGCGGTCACCCCAAAATGTCTTGGTGGTTCACCGGTTGATCGCGAACAACGTAGGGCCCACCTCGGATATATTTAATTAAAATAATAGAAAACATGGTTTTTCAATGTTTTACTTCGTCTCTAGTACATAGAATAATTGATTAATCATACTAATACCAAAATAAAAGCATTAATATCTTTCATCTGAGAAAGAATGAAATGTAATACGTATAGATTCCCATAAGTTTGTGTCACAGGATGTTAACACGAAATTTATGAGTGTGTTTTTTTAGGAAAAAGTGTTGCAAAACTATTAAAATAGGTGAATAATTTCTTAATTCTTTTGAAATATTGTTTAATTTCTTGTAATAGCATTCAAAATACTGCCTTCTTTTTAATTACTTTATGCGTGTATGAAATCAGATGCTCAATAACGATACAATTGAATCAAATTTTGAAATTTGACAAAATGCTATCATAATTAATTTAATTATAAAAGAGGTAAATTTAATTAAATTTAGAAATTCCTTGTGTTATAATTTGGGTACAAAAATACTCTATCAGTGAACATCAAAAACACATCATTTTGGGAAGGAACTATAAATGTCATGATATAAAGGGGGGAATCGGAATCTGTAAAATATTATTTTTGTCATTGAGATCTTGCATCCCATAAATTTTTTTTTTTCGAAGTCCTTGTTTATACTAATTTATCTAATTTTTTATATTGATTAATAATTTCAAAAGCTTTCAAGCATAACTAATTTGATAATTTGAAACCTGTATCATTTTTAATTATCCATTCGTGTTCTATTCATGTGAAGAGAGTGTTAAATCCCCCCTTTTTTAGTATTTTTCTAGGTGCTTCAACATTTGAACCATTATATATGGCTATGAAAAGCACCGGTGTTTTGTTAAAAATAATGCGAGCTCTTTTAAAAAATACAAACTATGTCATTGATCCATTACAAGCTTATATGATTCCATGTACTAAAGCATATCAGGTATTTTATAAATAACTGCGCTTCATTACTAGAAAATAAAAAAAGTGAAAATTTGTGTTTAGAAATTCAAATTTGTTTTTGAATTTAATGTGATATTACATTTGTTTAGCTTATATGGTTTTAAAACAAGTAATGTAAAACAAAATTTCTTTCAGTCAATCCCTATATAGGTTAACAAATAAAAAGTTTATTTGAATTACTTTTTATGAAAAAAATTACACATTTTTATATAAATATGCATGTACATATGACAGAATCACAATATTAAGGGGTAATTAATTTTTATTAATTATCATTAAAGTATTGTATTGTCTTTCCAAAAAATCGTGCATATAAACTTTCAGTTCAACTGAATGCTTCAAAACGTGAGAAAATAGCTTTTAAAGTTTTGAACCAAGTCGCTAAAAATGAATTCAACGTTACTGTATCTATAACTCTATAAATAATTAATTTCAGTTAACTAATTTTAATTAATTAAAAATTAAATTATTGTATTGTCACCCAAAACAACAGTGTATACAAAATTTCAGCTCAAATGAGCACTTTAAAGTGTGGGAAAAACCTTTAAAGTTTTGACAGAAGTTGCCAAAAGGGTCGCTAAGTCACCAGAAATGATGCTAAAGTGGCTGCATCTGTAAATCTTTGAAAAAAATAGTTTTAATCAATAAAGTTTTATTAATTATAATTAAAGTACCATGTTGTCATCCAAAATAATCGTGTATGTACAATTTCAGCTCAATTGAGCGCTTTAAAATGTATATTATTAAGGATTGAAAATTTGAACAAGCTATAGGTAGGGAGATTGTGAACTAATATTAGCTGGTTCCGCTGCTTGAGTTTGAATAACAGTCAGAGATGGAGATAGTACATATGTTTATATTATAAGAAAATAAATATTTACATTTTTAAAGTTTACACTTAAAAGTAGTAGTGCGGGTGAATGAAAATTACACCTTTGAATGTGCTGCGGATTGATGCGGATAAGACATCGCGTCTGTCCGTTGCGTTTCCTGTTTACAAAAAGTCCCGGTACGAGGTTCAAAATTTTCAATTGTGGTAGGAAGTCGGAAAAGTATGGCGCACTCAGTTACAGTTAAGTGAGGAGTGTAGGAAACATACTCCTACCCTATATCCGAACTAGTTCGGATATATAGGAAATTTGTGAAGTTTATGAACAGGTCGTTTGAAAATAGAGTCTTTGCTTTTCACAGTTGCAACTCGAACCAGTCCGTCGTTGCCTGGATGCACTTGAAGAACTCGAGACATTGGCCGCGTACCAGGAGGACACCCTCTTTGATCAACACTATGTCATCTTCTTTCAAGTTTGGTTGTGCGTACTGCCATTTTTTGCAAGGTCTTAAGGAAGAGAGAAAGTCGGAGCTCCATTTCTTCCAAAAGCCACGTTTGATATTTTGCAGCAATTCCTAACGATCTTTGTGGTTGGAGGTTGAAGGAAGCTCTTCAGGAAATGAAAGAAGAACATCACCTGTAAGAAATTGTGAAGGTGTGAGTGTAGATATGCATTCTATGACAGAGTCATTAACGTATGAGAGAAGCCTGGAATTTAGTAATCCTTCGATTTGTGTGAGCAAGGTTATTAAATCTTCAAAAGTCAATATAGTTTCTCCCTACACTCTCTTCAGATGAAATTTGATGGATCGCGAATTCCTGATTCCCAAATGTGGTGATGAGGGTAAAATAAAGTGCCAATCTATTGAAGATTTGGATAAGTAGTAGGAGATGGCTTCATTAGTTGGTAAAGAAAGCCATAACTTTCGTATTTCGTCAAGTTTTCGACGAACTCCAACAAAATTGGTGCCATTGTCACTATAAATGGGGGCGATGACCACCACGACGAGCACTAAAACGATGAAGAGCAGCTATGAAGGAATCAGTTGTTAAGTCTCTGACTGCTTCAATATGAACAGATTTAGTTGCTAAGCATACAAATAAAGCAATGTAACCTTTTTGCAGATTTAATGCATTTAATGCGATCTTTGTTGCATCTAATCAGTACAGGACCAGCATAATCAATACCGAGAAAGAAAGGTCACTCCAGCGTGACACGGTGTTTTGGTAAATCGCCCATCAGTTGTGGTGGATGTTTTGAATTTGGTACATTTCAAGCATTTTCTAATACATTTGTTAAATAATTTTCTACTTCCTACGATACAATGGGGCTGTCTAAGAATGTGAGCTAACAAAGTGGGCCCAGCATGTAAATGAGCAATGTGTTGTTCCTTGATAAGAAGTTCACTAATAGTGTGTTGAGAAGGAAGTATGATAGGATGCTTGGAATTGAATCGAAGCTGGGAATTTTGCAATCTTCTTCCCACCCGTACTTAACCCATGTTCATCTATGAATGGATAGGGGGAACGTAATGGACTTTTGGGTGGCAGACAAATCTGTTTCTTAATGCTTTGTATTTCTTCCTGAAAGTGGATACCTTGAACCCAACGGATGATGGTTTCTTCAGCGGTTTTGGTTTCTGAAAAGATAAGTGAAGTAGTATTAATATGGGATGAACTGATCGATAATCCTTGAGATGATGCAATCTTTTTACATTTTTTAATAAAATTTTGGCAATAAGCAAAAATGCGAATTATTTTTTTGAGCGAAGAGTAGTGTTCGAATAAATCATGAAGTACATCATTTGATGCGTGAGTAAACAGATTAAAGATGGAGTCTGATTTTTGTTCCACTTTTATGCTATCTGAAGCCTCGTCGAAATTGATTCAGCCTTGGGCCAAAACTCTTGTAATTGATTGTCAACATTTGTTACATTAATATGAAGATTTAACATTGAATTTGAGTTTAAAGAATCGGTTAATCTGCCTGAAATTAGGAAACCAAAATGGAATTTTGAGTGATTAAATTACTTTGAGAGCAAAGTAATTTGCCCATGAAGCAAAATAGAAAAAAGTAGTCAGATCCGAGAATTATATCGATATCGTTTGGAATAAAAATTTCGGATCCGCTAAACAGGCATTTTTCAAATGAGAAAAATGTGCTTCATTTATTTTTCTGTCGGTAACACGGAGCAGTTAGTTTTTTCAAAACATATGCGTTAACTGGTAGTTTGACCTTGGGATTATGTAACGATACTAAATCTACTTTGACACACCCTTTAGTCATTGCAATTTTAGAATCTTGTAATCCTTTTATTTGAAATCTAGCGTTTTGTCTTTTGAGGCCTATCCGTTTCAAACATTTTTCAGAAATAAATGTTGATTCACTTCCGCTGTCCGCCATAACTCGAACTTGACAGTTCTTCCCTAAGATATTTTTAATATTAATGCTTATAGTTGGTAATAAAGAAAAGTACGTTTTTATAGAATTCATGGATGCTGTAACTTCTTTGTTTTGAGTAGTATCATTTCCTGTCTGGTTTTGACCTTCAGCACGATGAGATTTATTTGTTAACGTTGCATAATTTTAAAAATTATTATCATGTAACAGTGAGTGATGATTTTTCCTACAAAAATGACATGCAATAGTTGAATTACAATGTGTGACTCAGTATGCTTATCAGATAATCTGTTCATACATAATTTCTGTTTATTAACAAATTGTTTACGCTCTTTAATAGACATTTCTTTACATTTAGGACCTTTGAATACAAGATGATTCATTTTACAAGAGCATTTTAAACTATTGTTAAATTTCGATTTATTAATATAAAGGTTGTTTTTCATTAATAATACTTTCATTATGAAGTTCTAAGTATGTACATCTGTTAATTAAAAGTTCTATAAATGCTTCAAATGTGGGAAAATCAATATTATTTGAGAACTGCACCCATTCTTGGCGCGTTTTAGGATCTACCTTTTGTAACAAAATGTTCATCTCTAGACTATGCTTTAGTATCAATAGAATTAAGACCTCTAATTACTTTGTCGGAAGTATCTTGCTATGTTGCGTAAGTTGCTAGAGTTAGTATCATTGAAAGAAGGTTGTTCCATGAATGTTTCAATAAGTGAAAAAATGATTTGCTTTTTTATCATAACGAGCTAATAAATTTTCCCAAGCCTCGTTATAAGCAGTTTCAGTAATAGGAATATGCTTAATAATGTTTGCTGGTTCTGACAGCAATAAACCTCTAAGATATTGAAATTTTTGTATATTTGATAAACACATATTATCATACACTAATGTTACATATAAATCTTTAAATGAAGGCCGATCTTTACAATTACCGGAAAAATTCTCAATATTAATTTTTGGTAACGTAAAATTGCTGGATTTCATATTTGAGACATTTTCAAAAACATCAGAATTATCATTATATACATCTGTTATAACAGATAAATTTTCTAAGGTATTCTGTAGCTTGGATTTGGTTTCGAAATATTTTGTTTCGAATTCTTTCATTTCAGAGGATTTGATAGGTAAAGCAACTTCCGCTTTATCAAATTGCGTATAAGATAATTCAAGTTTCTCTAACTTACTGCGTATATCATTTTTGTCAAAAGTTTGATCATCTTTATCAATGAAATTTTTAGTTCTCGTAAGTGCAGCCTTCGCTCTGCCGCGAAGCACTGTAGCCGTTTCGGCGTCCATTATAATTGATAAAACGAAATATGAACGGAATGAATCAGTAAGAGAAACTAAAACCAAACGTTGAGTGAAAATATAAAATAGTACTTATATCTCTTGTTTCTCTGAATCGATGATGACGATGTTGTAGGTGCCGCTGCTTGAGTTCGAATAACAGTCATAGATGGAGATAGTACATATGTTTATATTATAAGAAAATAAATAGTTACTCGAGCAAACGCGACACCCATCATGCACACAGCTTTTTCATGTCCAAACTTTCAGATAATATGCAATGTACCATAATTTTTGAAATGCTAGCTCGCGCACTTTCAGTAGGCGATCATCCAGTACCGCTTTGTGGATGTTCTTCCCCATTTCTGGAATCGTCACCTCATTAGCCCAACCCTTGCAATGTGCATCTTGGTAGCTCGTGCGGCCTCGTTTTAACACTTTGTTACCCATTATTTCACTGTTGTAAGCAAAGGTGCAGACACATACAGAGTAGAATCTAGTTCAGTTTTTATATTGGTTGGACGGAGGCCTTTCAAATAAAAGTATTGTATCACATAACGATGAACAATTTTCTCCATTTTCACCAATTCATTGAAAACGACCACTATATATTGATAACTGCCAAACAAATACTAAACAACAAGGCGTTTTCAAACTTGAAACGCATGCTTTATACATTGCGTACTTTCTAATACAGTGATATTTTTCAAACAGCTACCGCCTTCTATGGGTCAGGCCGGTACTTGCGGACCCCCCTTCGCAAATGAGTTGCATATTTATCGAGGTTATATATTTAAGGGAACTTTATTATAGTACACTTTTATGCGTTCTATCCCTTGAGGTCAAGGTAGGTTCCTCTGTTAATTTTAGTTCTGAAACTTATGTAAATTTTATAACATTTTATTATTCTCTTTAATAATTATATATATATATATATATATATATATATATATGTATTTTTTATATAATATCGCTGAACGAAGTCAGGAAAGTTTCAACATATTCAATAAAATACAATTTAAGTAAGTACCATGTATAGTATTTCATTAAGAGAACGAATAATTAAAATTTCAATCTAACTTGCGCTAGTACAATGATTGTTTAAGTTATGTTTCGATGCAATATTCAGTTTTTTTAAGGAAAATAAATTTATATTCCAATAATTTATTTGTTTTTGTACCTTGTTAAAAGGAAAATCCCGAAGAAAGCAAAGAGTCAATGAGATATTTTTTAGTTTGCACTACTTAGGTATTTATAAGTACATATTGAGGCAACAAATTCATTGATTCCTTTTTTATCGATTCAAAATCAGTATATCGTAAGAAAATGTTTGTATATTGTTTTAAAATGCTAATATGATATCAACTCCAAACTAGGCAATGGCATTCTGAAATTTCAAGAGATTACGCTAATAATATTTAATATCACTTTACGCATTGCTTAGAATCATTGGATTTATATCCCTATTATTGAAGCGCGTTCCCTTCTTTTCTCGAAGGAAATGTTAAAATATATAAAAATAAATATAAAACTTTACATCTTATAAATAAAGTCTGACAAAAATAGATTGTTAAGTACGAAATAAGGATAAATTGCTGGAACGAATGTTAGAATCAATTAATCAAAAACTGGGATAAAGTAGGATAAACAGATGTTTTTATTATTATTCTTTCCAAACTCAATCCACCAATGTGATATTTCAGATATATGTTTGTTTTTGGAATCCGAGACGGCAACATTTAAAATAAAAAAAGTAATTGAATGAATGGTGCCCCTCAATTTTCTCGTTTTCCTCAATATACCATTTATTTTTTAGTTTTGATATATTCTTGTTGAAAGCTATTATAGATTACGTGCGAAAAGTGTAATCTTTGTTTCATATGGGTAATATCTGCGAACAGAAAAAGTCTGTTCAAAATTTGATCAAATTCTTCATTTACTTTTGAATATCAAAAGTATGATTCTACGGAAAGTTTCTTTTAGGATTCTTTAACAAAATTCCTAAACTTAATATAATATTAGTATATGCTTAGGATAAGTCAGCGTTCAATATATATTACTATTCTTTCACACTAAATCTACAATACAATTTTAATCTCTTAAGGTATCCGACTACGTTCGGAACCGTGATTTTTAATAAAGTGCGTAAATGGATAATTTTCATGATATTTAGTGTCACTTAGATTAGAATACAAGTATAAAATTGTTTTAAGGAGATTTTGACAAAGAAAATTCATTTAAATATAATATTTTGGCAAAAAATTAACTTAGAATAATCTTTTTTACCAATGTACTCCTGTTGTGAAAAATGGTTCTATTATAATAATATTTTGCCTGTATATAGCTCAAACCTCTCTACAGAGGGATCAACAAGAATCTTTGAAAAATTCACATTATTTTCAGTTACCACCAATTGAAATTATTATCAGCGTTTTTTTCTTAAAATTTCTCCCCTCTGTTGTCGTAAAATATGAATAAACCCACTTATAAGTTACATATTTCAAAAATTGTAGTTGAGCCTCTGAACAGAGGTCTGAGCTATATACAGGCAATATATTATTATAATAGAAGCATTTTTAAGAAAAAGAGAATATTTTCAGAATGGGTCATTCTATGTTTCATTTTTGCCAAAATATTGTATTTAAATAAATGTTTTTGTCAGAATGTCTTTAAAACAATTTTATGCATATATTCTAATCTAAGGGACACTAAATATCATGAAAATTATCCATTTATGCACTTTTGAAAATCACGGTTCCGAACGTAGTCGGATACCTAAAAGCTATCGGTGTATATAAATGTTTCGCGTAGCCAAAGCATTAATTGACCCGTATATATATATATGTCTTTCCAAATTACGATATTTCTGTAGACTGCCATCCACAGAAATATCGTACAAATTCCGAAGGCTTTGGAATCCAGTAAAAAGGACCTCGACAGTGTTTGCGAAGAATTTACTTATTTCACAGGACTTGCTTATTTTTTCCTCCCCCTTCATCCCTCAGGGGGCTCGCCTTCTTTAAGTGAGTACGGGTTTCACGCTCTCGAGGTACCCGAGTGATCTTTACCTTTTACCAAGGGGTTTACTCTCTTTGGTAAACACGGGGTGTCACGACCCCGGTACCCTAGTGATCCTTCTCTATTTTGGATCCTCTTTCTTGTCATCACATTTCTCCTTTTCTTCATTTCACGTCGAGACCACAGACAAATATTTTAAAATTTACAATTTGAATTATTACTTTTTCATATCGAGAAAACTTACGTTTTATTACTAACATATTATGGTTTACATTTTGTTTTGTGTTATTTAGTTTCTTTTTCATATATTTCTTTAAAAATTTTGATTGTGTTGCCTTATTTGTTTTCGATTTACATCGTTGGTTAGCCAACCCGCATGTTTGCTGGGTGCGGCGTTCCGTAAGGAGGAAAATGGTGCCCTGGGAATACCTTTGGCTCACGCTTCGCTGTAGACGGGTGGCAGGAGTGAGCCCGCTCCTGTCAATCGGCTGGTGGTACCTCTCTTCGGTGTCCCCGAAGAAGAGACACTGCTGTAGGGTTAGTGTTGCAGATAAGGGGTGTCGGGTTTACCCGTTGGATTCTCGCCCTGATGCTGTAGCACTATATTCTGGGTGTACTCCAGGTAAGCGCCGTGCCTGGTTTTGCCAGATGACCGGCACACTGCCTCCCTTGTTGGACTCGGTGGTGGGTGGAGGAGGCACGCCAAAACGAAGTTATTTACGCGTACTTATGGATCCGAATATGCTGTGCCCAGGTAAAAGCCTCGTATTACCCACATTCACCGTAGATAAAGTTGCTGCTCATTCGATATTTTTACTGATTTCCCTGCCGAATAAAGAGATATCAATTAAATCGCCTTTCGCAATTCACGAAGCTATATTAGGTATAGGTGGTGAACCGAAATCTATCAAAAGGTTAAGGTCCGAGGAAAAACCATATTGAACCATCGGGTTATTGAAACCATATCTGATTTGCAAACGAAGTCTTTTCTTTTCGCCAAAACCATTTTAAATTCACCGGCAAGTCCTCATAAAACTCTTAACTCTTGCAGAGGTGTCATTTCTGAACCTGACATGTTGAGCACTTCTGAATCGGAAATACTTGAAGGTTTTTCTGATCAGGGTGTTATTCAGGTCAGGCGAATAACAATAAAAAAAGATTCGAATATTATTCAGAACAAAACATTTAATTCTTTCTTTCAATAGCCCGAAACTACCCCCCACTATCAAAGCTGGTTATTTAAACTGCAAAATTCTTGCATACATTCCGAATCCTCTGCGCTGCTTCAAGTGTCAGAGGTTCGGACACTCACAAATAGCCTGCCGTGGGCAATTGACGTGTTCCAGATGTGCATCTGTTGGACATTCTTCCGCAGATTGCAGTCATGAGCAGAAATACGTCAATTGTTCACAGCCTCATTCCTCTGACTCAAAACAGTGTCCTAAATGGAAAGCTGAAAAAGAAATTCAAGCCATTAAAACCAATAGAAATATTTCGTACCTTGAAGCCCGAAAAATTAGTTACCCCGCAGTTATCCCAAACTTATGTCCAAGTTACCAAACCCTCAATTGCTACCAGTACAACACAAACAGATGAAAATATTACTAAAATCAAGTGCCCACCTTTACAATTACTTATATATAAACCTCTATCATCCTTACCTCAGCCAAATGCATCTCCTTCAATTCCTTCAGTTTCCACATCGTCTTCTACCACTCAGGCAAACCTCTTGCCTTCCGCAACTTCAATAAAACCAACCAAATAAATTCAGTTACCTAGACCCATTTTTGCTTCTGCTGCTGCCCCTGACAATAGCCTAAATACCTCAAACTCATCCTTATCAAATGAAACAAGCCCAGCTCCTACAACTTCTAAGAGTGCCGCACTTCAATCATCAGATCCCTTATTAGAGTCTGTACCTACATCCAATAGCGAACTTTCTAATGCATCTAAAGTCCCACAGAATGTAAAAATGAATTCAAAAAATAGAAGAAAACGCACAAAAGCACAAAAAGCAGAAATAGAAATAAAAATGGCTAAACATAAACCTAGACAGTCAGGACCAACAGAATTAACAACCGATGACGAGGACATGATTGTGTATGATGTGCAGACGGAGGAACTAGAACCAGATCCTGAGGATAAATTTGCCATGAAAGAATGTTTCATAAGCAATCCTAGTGAATATATGCGCGTATTAACTCCCACCCGAATCAGGAAAAGTAGAAACTAATTTTTATACCATGTATTGCCTCACTTTGTTTTCAACTAACATGTTCCATTTGTCTTCTTCAATGTTTTTTATTTTAAGATATGGTCTGAATTGGTGGGGAAACTCCCCACCAAATTTTATTTTCTTTAATTGATAACGGTTTTTTCAGTGACTTGAAATTTTAACTTTTTAAAACTATTGTCTATGCCCCACCAAAAATTATAAATGCTTTTATCTTAAAATATCATAAATATGGTTGTTTTATATCTTATACTATTGTTACACTGTGTTTTAAATTTTATATAACGTTTTAAATTTTTTTAAACAAGTGTTTGGCGCAGTTTAGCCAGAATTGGCTCTTGTGCCAAAAAACTCCAAACTCACTCACTCCCCCTCCCCCTTTTCTCCAATACATCACATACGCAAGCTTACGTGGAAAACTGTGAGGAACGAATCGCTTAACTTTTAATCGGCGCAGTTAAGAGATAAATTGTAAACCGTACAAATAATCAAGATAAGTGTTCTTTTGTTTTTATATTTTTTATGTATAAGAAGTCCATGGGTTCACTGGTAATTATTAAACTTGTTCTTTACTTAGTATGGTTAAATTAATTATAAAATACATTGTGCAGAACTGATACATTATACGAGTGTAAATGTATATTTGATTTGCTATAATGTCAGAATGCACTTTGTTTGTTTACTTGTAGTAAATTAATAATTTTTTTAAATAATCTTTTGTTTTTGGCTTTACTCCAGGCTCACTTCTTCCTCGTAGATTTATCAAGCTCCCCCCTAAGGAGGTGCGCCCACAGTTTGAGAAACGCTGATATAAGTGAATTAAAACGTAAGCAAAGAAAATAGCAAGGACGTTTATTGTTATAATGCAATCAATGGTTCTAGTTTACATTTACAGTTGATGTGAATTTGCAGCAACCAGTAACTCATTTATCTGAAGAACTTAATTAAATATGTAACTCAACATTTTAGAGAGAGTGCGTACTTACAACTCATTACATTAAAGTAAAAGTAAGCAGTTACGTACAAAACTTATCTCTAGAGTTACATCAATTTTATGAATGATATTACAGTACTGAACAGCTACTAATACTTAAGAAAATAAGTTAAGGAATGTATCCAACGCGACATAAACACGTAGCTTTATTTGCCACTCTAGAGTCCACCAGAAAGAGGAGAAGAATGGTAATAATTGGTTCTTAACTGTGAGTAGAAAAATCATGAGTTAGCGGAAAGGAAGGCGCCAACTGTTCCCTCGCTCAGACAATTTTCTCGTTTTCATCACATCATCTCATTTTCAGTTAGATAATGGTGTTGGAAATGTAATAGATCATGTGGAATGCTTAGTCTACGTATATCCCATAGGCACGATATCTACAAGATGAAAGAATGTCAGTAATTGCATATCCATGTTTTGAAAGTCAAATACTGAAATGAGATAGCAAATAAGTGAACCGAAATCAAAGAAATGAGGTAGATGGAATAACTTATTACACTGGGACTGATAATTGGATTTTATGGATTGTTGATGTAAGATTTTAATTAGTGTATCCCGGCCCAATCACATTGAAGATTATTTCATACATATTTATAAGTTCGAGAGTTGAATGAACTCATTTGAAATTGTAAGGATATGGAACATAAATACAGGATTAGTGAGTGAAATTATGAAGGTAGATATAACAAGTAATATAAAAAAAAATTAAAGTCATTTCCTACTTATGTTAACAAAGAAAAATTCTGTTTTAGTTACTTTTTATCAACTAATTACAACTAATATAAATATGTACATCCATATGGCAGAAACACAATATTAGGTGTCAATTAATTTTTATTAATTATCATTAAGATATCGTATTGCAATCCAAAACAATCGCGTATATAAAATTTCATTTCAACTGAATGCTTTAAAACGTGAGAAAAAAAATCTGTTAAAGCTTTCAATCAAGTCGCTAAATTGAAGCCAACATGACTGTATCTGTAATTCTTTAAATAATTAGTTTCAGTCAATCAATTATTCATTATAATTATATTGCATGTCAAAAAAATGGTCGCTAATTTGCCTTTAAAATGTGAGAAATGATTTTGACACATGTCACGTGGCTGCATCTGTAAAAATGATGCCAACGTGAATAATTTTTTTAATTAGTTTTTGTTAAGTATAATTAAATTACGGTATTGTAATCCAAAATAATCGTGTGTATAAAATTTCAGCTCAATTGAGCGCTTTAAAATGTATTTTATTAACGAATGAAAATTTGAACAATATATAGGGAGATTGGGAACTAATAGTAGGAATTGAAAAAAATGTAATTAGTTAGAGTAAATATATCTACAATTCTAGAAATGTAATTTATATAAATACAATAAAAATGATACGCATAAATATTCATAATTATTTTTAATATTTAAGAAGCGAAATAAATTAGTTTGTACAAACACATTAAATTTCGTAAAGAAAGGAATTACAGCACACAAATTGTCTTTAAGGTGCATAAGAAAGATAAAACACTGAATTATTTTAATAACGTTTTTCGATTTGAAATGAGCAGAGAGTTGAATAAAATATATCTTTGATACATGTTGAATATAGAGTCTGATATGTTTTCTAAAGTTTTAACAAAAGTTTTTAAATATTTATATTAGATTGTTATTTTTTCATTCTTTTAAAAGTGATAAATATTTGTTCTTCAATTAATTGCATAAAAGAGGATATTTAATACATAAAAACTATAAAAAAGATGTTTAAATAAATAAAAAGAATTCGTGGTCATGTTAAAACTGAAAAATATTCAGTAAATATGGATGGCATTTTTTAAATAAATGTTCCCAAGTCGGTAATATGAAGAAGATAACAATACCGGTAAATGCATTTTTTTTATTTCTATAAATAGTATAAAGAGTATTTTTCATCAACGAAAAAGTTTATTAAACAAAGTTTATCTGAAGACAGTTTAATTTTTCTCGATTTTTATAGCATCCATACGTAATTTTTATTTTTCTAATTTCAGAACCAGGAGTTAATTGCGCAGTGCTATATGCTGTTATTTTTTTATTACTGCTCTGATCATTTTCTCCATTTTTGTCCGAATAACTCAATGATGCAATTATTCGTAAAATTGGCTTTCAGTACAGATATCACAAAGTTATCCATTAATACTTTGTGAAGATCCCCTTGGATCTCACTTTGAGAACGAGAATAAATTGGAGTCATATAAGAGCCAGTAGCCATTTTTATAAATAACTTTCTTTATTTGGTTATCTCTTCCAAATAGAATCAAAGACTTATCAAATATATCTAAATAGATATATGAGGTTTAAAAAGGGACTTAATAAACTTAAATATTTAATGATCCACCAATAAAATTAGAATATCGATCATTACCGCGATAAGAGATCCCAGATTTATATTCAATGTTCCTATTGAACATTTAACTTTAATCTCACTCCTAATATAAAATTTCAACGAGACTTTAAAATATAAATCAATATTTACCACACTGCAGCTCAGCTCTTCCCGAGATTTATCTCCACCTAGAAATCTAACTTCACCGTTATACCTTCCTGCTTCAATCTCTCTCTCCTACTGCTTTTTGCTTTACTATTCCGTTTGACTTAAATACTTTATCTAATCTGCATAACAAGGAATCCTGTCCTCTTTTTGGAGCTGATTGGAAATAGGTAGGGGAATTAAATTTTCCCTAAAAGAGACGACTCAGAAGGTTAGTGATAAAGTTCCGTATAGGTTTGTCACAACTTTGCTCAATATTAAACTGGTTTATTCCCTTTCATTTCTATCTTCTAATAATAACTAAGGAGTACATTTTCAAAACGACATAAAAAAGTTTCCATAGTCATCAAATGAACTATACGTCTTTCAAATATTATGAACCAAGAATTTAAGAACTAATAAACATAAAAATAAATAGCATCTGAGAACACATACACACAACGATTTTTACTATACATGTCCCATGATTAACTAATGGTTTAATAATCAGCAGTAATGCTTTAATATCATACAAATTCAAGGTTTCAGAGTCACGTACGCGCATTAAGTTTTCCTCTCCCGGACATACAAATGTATATATATATATATATATATATATATATATATATATATATATATATATATATATATATATATATATATATATCATGTTTTGGAGAAATTCTTGGATTGACAGGAGAAATGCAACGGGCAGCCGTTTGTCCCATTATATTTTATTTCGTGTTTTCTTTATGTCCAGCGAAAGTAGAAGTTAAAGTTCCTATGCGGGAGGTGGGTTGAGTTGTCCTGGTAGGAGGTTTACCCCAATTGACACTTGTGGGGCTGGGGATTCATCACAATTTCCCCGGCATGGCTCGTGCAACAACAGGGACAGGATCACTGACGACACAACGATGACTGAAAACTTAGGTATATTGTTTTTTAAAACTTTTATGAATTACTTTGATAATCGTCATGGCATGGAGTACCTAATACTATGTTACACAAATACTCCAAATATTTCATATTAAGTGGTTACAACCGAAAACAACAATATCACAATCACTAATTATTGCAGCAATATATTGTTGATATTTACAAAGCATGATAACATATTTCAAAATAATACAATGATATACTAATGAAGGTGTTAAACAGATATGGAAATTCTTCATTGAATGCCCTGAAAAGTGGATATTTACAACAATATAGGTACGAAATACAATTTGTGTCAACTGTAAACAAGGTATATTTTTACAATTGTAACTTGTTTAAGACATAAGTATAGAATAGCAGAAATTGAGTTTTCATTCATGACTTAACTTTAAATTATCAGGGGAATATAGAAACATCTTAATTTAGAAATATGGACAATTTGGGAATCTTTCTTCGCCAAAGAATTTGGTTTATTAATTTCATAACTGACTTCCGAACATTGCTTTATTATTTCATAAGGGCCAGAAAAAGGGGAGCTCAATTTCCTCGTATTAGGATACTGGAACTCTTCATACACAACAAGATCACCTGGGTTGAATTTTTTTTCAATACAGCGAGCATCATATCTAATCTTATTTTTAATATGATAATCTATTGTTTTCTGCAAGGCCAATTCACGTGCTTCATCAACAGGTTAATAGTAATTATTCTGTCTATAGGTGATTGATATGGCAAGAAACCAAATAGCAAGTATGCTGGTGGGTATTTAGTTATTGAGTGTGGAGTTGAGTTATATTCATCATACACTTGGTCTAGTAGTTTTGTCCAAGGAATTTTAGTAGATGAAGCATTTATCTTGCATTTAAGTCTAGTAACAAGAGATTGATTGACACGTTCATTTTTGCCATTTGTTTGAGGGTGATGAGCAGTAGTTAACAAATGTTTAATATTATAATTTCTAAGGAATTTTTTAAATCTTGAAGAAGTAAAGGCACCATTTCTATCAGTTAATAATTTTTCAGGAATTTGGATTTGAAAGACTTGTTTTAAGATATTTGCATAGGTTTCAGAATTTTCATTTTTTGAAGGAAAAGCCCACACATATCTTGTTGCATGGTTAATCACAATGTACAAATTTTTTTTTGTAGAATTATAATAGTTGAAACCTCCAACAGTATCCACAGATATAAACTCAAAAGGTTTTTACTGGTAGGTGGAACTTGTTGCAGTAACCCAAATTTGCTCACCAAAAACTGCTCAAACCAAACTGCTCATGAGCTTGATTCAACAGTTTTAATCTTAATGAAAATGGAATAACTATTTTATGTACATTTTTCTTTTTAATTACTATTACATCTTTGATCTCATGGTATTTAGGTCCACAACGAGATTATCATTCTTTTGATGAGTTTTAATTTCATTAAGGTCAAGCAAATGACTTGAATGTTGAAGGTGATGAGCAACCGGTTGCCTGGATAACATATCTGCTAGTTAGTAGAACCCTTTAAATATTTAATTTCATAATCATACATACTTAGCTTTAATGACCAGCGGAATAATCGACCTCTTAAATTTTTAACATTTTTTAGCCAAACAAGAGCTGCATGGCCAGTATGTATGATAAATTTTTGGCCATGTAGGGAGTAATAAAATTTATCTAAAGCATCTATTATTGCAAGACATTCTAACTCAGTTCTAGCATAGTTTTTTTCGTAGTCTCTTAAGGTTCTAGAATGGTAAGCAATTGGGTGTAACACATTTGAGGCATCAGGTTGTTTCAACACAGCTCCAACACTTTTTTGTGATGCATCAACAAAAACATGACAAGTTAAGTCAGGATCCTACAAATGTAATATCGGCTTCGTTATTAAACTTTCTTTTAGTTTCTCAAATGCATTTTGACATTCATCAGTCCAATTAAATTTCGCATCCTTTTTTAATAACATATTTAATGGATATCTAAGATCAGCATATTCTGGAATAAACTTATGATACCCATTTATTGAGAACCCAAGAACCTTTGAAGTTCTTTTATATTATTTGGCGGTTTCAGTTTTTTGATAATGTCGATATTGGTATTATTTGGAGTAACTTTACCCTCTTCTATTTCATATCCCAGAAAGTTAATTTTAGTTTAGGCAAAGACACATTTAGATAGTTTCAATTTAATGTTTTCTTTTTGGCAAATGTCAAAAAATTGTCTTCAGATGATTCCAATGTTCTTTTTCTGACGAAGAAAAGACTATGATATCATCGAAATAATTGCAAGCAAAGTCAATTTTATACTTAGTTAGTATTCTTCGAATTAATCTATTAAAAATTGCAGGGGCTACCTTAATTCCAAATGGTAATCTGCACCATTCATATAAGCCAAAGTTAGTGCAGAAAGCGAGTTTCTCAGTATCCTTTGGGTGAATGGTTACATGCCAATAACCGGAAGCTAAGTCTAAAGTTGAAAAAAATTTTGCTCGAGCTAACTTATCTAATAAACTATCCATAATAGGCAATGGTTCAGAATCCGCTTTACATAAAGCATTTAATTTTCTGAAGTCTATACAAAGTATGGTCTTTTTACCTTCATCACGTTTAAAAGCTAAAGTCACTGGGGCTGAATAGGGACTATAACTTTCTTTAATTAACCCAGCTTGCAATAATTTCTCAACTTGACCCTTAATTTCTTTTTCCTGAATAGGAGAAGTACGATAAGGTCTAAAATGAACTGGTAAGTCAGATTTGAGTATAATTCTTTGAGGTTCAACTCTTAATTGACTTACATCATACAGGTCTTTAGAAAAAATTGAATCATAATGGGAAAGTATTTCTCTTAACTCACACCTATACTCTATGACAATCTGTGGTAGAAGATTTTGATCCTCAGAGATCTGAGAATGAAGAGGAGTTGCATATGTTCCTTCGTTTATATGTAAAGAATATTTTCGTTCATTTTTGTACTTATTTATTTTATTTACAATATTTCCATTTTGTTTTATTTGTAGATGACTGCAGTCAATAGTAAAGTTAAATTTTGATAGTTCTGGTAATCCAAGTATAAGATAGGGTAAAGTGTGATCTACAACACACATCGTTACTAATTTACAAATAGCACCTATTTTTAGATAAAATGAACATATCATACTCAGATTAATTGTACCCTGGGTTTGTTGTACAATTATGCTTTGAGCATTTTTCTTTTTTAACTGGTGCTTACTTACAAAATTATGAGATATAATGGAGATAGTTGAACTGGTATCAAGAATACATGGTAAGGGTTTATTTTTAATATATTCAGATATTTCCAATAATTGTCAAGTTTGGGATTCTTCCGTTGGAGGATCAACATTTGGTTGCATAGGTATTTGAGGGGGTACTTGTATTGCCGAGAGTCTGAATGAACAAGTTTGAGGAGCCCAATGATAGGCATTTTGAATCCCCTGGCCCTCGCAAAATCTACACGGGTTAGGTGGTAAGTTACTCTGAAAGTGCATTTTCGGACTGTTTAACGTTCGAGGAGTTTGGTTAGGAACCTGGCTTTGTGCAAACTTATTTGGCCTAAAATGTCTAGGTTTCCACTTTTGGTAGTTTTCCCTAGGAACATTTAAATATTGGGGTTCTACAATTACTATGATTTTCAATTTTGTCATGTTCATTGTTTTGAATTTTTAATAATTTAGTCCCGGTTACTATCCATTCTGTTGGGTTACTAGGAGGACTTATAGTGAGCAACTGCCTTAAATTAATGGGTAAGCCATCTGTTAATCCTTCTAATATCATAGATGTGGGTAAATTTAATTGTCTGCCAATTTCCAATTTTTCATGGAAGTATTGAGCAATTTCCTTTCCATTAAAAGTTTTTTGCGTGAAATCATTTAAACTAGTAATTGATGGAGCAAGATATTTTTCTGTTAAGAAACAAGTGAATTCCTCCCAATTGTTAATTTAATCATGAAACTTAATGTAATCCGTTAAGGCACTGTTCTTTAAATAGTTAGATAGATTGGTAATTTTCCAAGAATCCTCTAGGTTCAATTTTTGACATTTATAATTGAAGTATTTTAACCATGAAAATACTTGCATAGAACTATTTGGATCAAAAACTATTAATTGTTTTGGTTGATTTAATTGGTTTTCAGCAGTTTGCGCTTTTGATATATCACTTGTTCCCGTCATATTTGTTTTTTTACCACCACGTAACTGCATAAATAAGTTTAACAATAGAATAAATGAAATTAAAATTTAATACACCGAAAAACAGTATCAAAAAGTTTTACATATAAGCAAACGATCACAATTAAAAATAATTATACGCAAAGAAAATCAATGCAATTTTAAAAAAATACATATACCAACATAAAAGAAAACAAATAAAGATACCAAATCAAGCATTAACTTATTCAAACTTAATAACGAATATAAGTCACTCACAATTATAATAAATATACCATAATATAGAATTCTAAGTAATCATTTTGCGAACTTAAAATAATTAAATTTATGAACTTGAAGCACTTGAAAGCATCCCAAAATTTTAGCATTGGAAGTGTAAGGATACCTTTGATTATTCAAAACGAAGTGTTTAAAAAGTTTTCCTTTCTTTTCTCACTACACACACTTTTTTGAATTTGAAGACGTACTGGGAGACTTTTGTTCTGTTGATTATCACAATGGGTCACTTGGAAAATTTTCTTGACACAAACATACACTTTGAATTCTGTTGATTTTCGAAGTGAAATTTTTGAAGAAACTTTCTTTTAATAAATCGTATTCCGATCTATGTAGCCGTACAAATTTTTACACACAAATTGCTATGTTGCGCTGTTATTCAATTTTTGAAGCAGTCATTTTTATTCTTGCTGCATGTTCACATCCTACCGGCTATTATTATGTTTTGGAGAAATTCTTGGATTGAGAGACAGGAGAAATGCAACGGGCAGCCGTTTGTCCTATTATATTTTATTTTAATATTCAGTATAGAAGTCTGCACTCCAAGCCATGACAAAAACGAGAGCTCTTTCAGCGTTGATCTGCAGCCTTGTGAGTAATTAGAACTCGTGTCTTCTTTATCTCCGGCGAAAGTAGAAGTTAAAGTTCCTATGCGGGAGGTGAGTTGAGTTGTCCTGGTAGGAAGTTTACCCTAACTGACACTTGTGGGGCTGAGGATTCATCACACACACATTATATATATATATATATATATATATATATATATATATATATATATATATATATATATAACTTTCATTTTTTTCAATAGCAAATATAAAATAAATCTAAAGTGAACCCATAATCAATAGAATTGTCTGAAAAGAGCTTGAAAAAAATATGCTAAATGTTAAAAAAAAATATGCATAAAACTTATTTTTAAATAAAATGTCTTCAAGAAAATACTTTACAAAGGTTTAATTCACGTTTATTGAAAAAACAAGCCAAAAAATATATATGGAGATTTCAAGCAATGAAACATCAAAAAAGATAATGTGGAATTAACATAAATCGTTAATATTAAAGAATTTTCAAATAATTCTCACTATATTTATTTTGGGAAAGGTGCAAATTAAAATATTGGTTTTATATATCCGTTTGATAAGGTAAAATATTAAATTCGTGGAGATTTATAAAAAAATATACTCATTTAAATATTTTCTTTAGCTTCTGGTTTTTGAAAATAGGAAATTGGTGCTGAAATCTTTTTGTCTGGCATTTTAGCAGAAAGATAGCAGTTTTTGTTTCGAAACTTTCATGTATGTTTTTCTTCTGCATAACATTATCATAGCATTCATTAGAATATTTTAAACTATTGATGGAATTTAAAAGCACAAATTTTCCCAATCGATTCCAAATAAAATTCTATTTTAAATATTTTGAGAAGCATAAGGGTTTTAAGAAGCATAAAGATTATTAAAATATGCAAAAATTATTGAACATTTTATTGTATTATTGAATAGCTTATTTTTTTAAAATTTAGCAACCGATATCAGAATATTGTTTACAATTTTCGAAAGTGATATGTATGCACCTCTTAACCAACCTTTTATATTAATTGTGTTTTAAAACATTGATTAATTGAATCAGTGAAATATTTAAATAAGTTCTATTTTTCTTAAATTACCCAGATTATTATTTTTGAAATTTCTACTTAAAAAAGTACATCAAATTAAAGGTTTAGTCTGTATTCCCCAAAATGATTTCAAATAGTTTACTTAGGAGTAAACGAAATTAGGTAACTTAGGAGAGAAGTGAAGAAATGATAAAATAATAGTTATATTGATAAGAAAAATTAATTACAAAAAGGAAAAAAACATATTTGAATAACACTTAACATCCCTACTCTAAGTTCAATATTTCCTCTTTTGTGTGTATCGTTACACACACACACACACACACACATATATATATATATGTGTGTGTGTGTGTGTGTTATGTTGTTATTGGGATGAATTCGTAAACTGGGATTTGCCAGAATAATCTGTTTATTTTTAAAATAAGAATAAATAAAATGAAGAATATAACAATTAATGAATTAAGTGAAACATTTATACGTCGTTGCCTAATTGAATTTAATTATTTTTAAGAGATATAACGGCTCTGCTGATATGCGTCTGCTTCCCTTTGCGGTCTCTCTTTTCTTGCTGTTTCTTTCTGTCGGAGTCATTGCCCTCTGCTTCCCTTTGCAGCCATCTGCGGGGGGATACTACGGAGGGCTTGCAGTAGCGCCTATCGCCGTCTACTTCACATTTATAATAATTCCAATAAGCTGTAATAGCTCTTGAATTATTAACGTCCAGTCCTTCAGGACAACCATGTAATTATTTTAATTGGTTACCAGCCTACTGGGGACTTAGGAGGTTGATGGAGATAACTTCATAAGACCACGTGACGTCCCGTTGCCCATAAATACCGAGATCTGGAAATCGCGTGCTCTCTCTTTTGCTCTCGCCTCTCTGCAATCATGTAGTCAGCCGGCTGCCACGCTTTGCGTGTTTTTGTGATTCTCCTTGTCTGTGATGTACCGTCTAATCTTTATATTTGTAATATGCTATATGTTTCAAGAAGTGCAATAAATTGGAGTTAATCCTTTTAAGATTCCTGCTTCTTCGATAATACAGTATCATTCACACACAACCGACAACACCCTACCTTTGGTGCGCCATGTTAAATTTTATTTCGAAAATAATGGTTCTGTGCGGAATACGTATTGCGCACTACGTCCATTTTATCGTCGAAAAAATCGTCCATCAGAGCAGTTAATTCAATTAACCATGGAACGTTTTCACGCCACGTTTACTCTAATTGATAACTCGCATCCCCAGAGACGCCGTACCGTGCGTACGGAAGAAGCTATTGATACTGTAGAGCGTAGCATTGAGGAAGACCCGAATGAGTCCATCCGCCATCGAGCACAGGAATTGGATCTGTGTCCATCCACTTTATGGAAGATTTGCGGAAGGATCTTGGTTTGCGTGCTTACAAAATCCAACTCGTGTAAGAATTGAAGCCAAACGATCATCAAGCAAGGCGTAGATTCGTCGAATGGGCCCAAAACGGGATTGCCGTTGTTCATAAGCGAATTTTGTTTAGCGATGAAGCGCACTTCTGGTTGAATGGCTACGTCAACAAACAAAACTGCTACATTTGGAGTGAAGCTAATCCACAAGTGTATGTCGAAACACCATTACATCCAGAAAAAGCTACTGTTTGGTGCGCTTTATGGGCTGGTGGAATCATTGGTCCGTACTTCTTAAAAAACGATGAAGGCCACAATGTTACAGTCAATGGTGATCGGTATAGAGCCATGATTACAAACTTTTTCATTCCTGAATTGAACAATCATGATGTCCAGGAGCTGTGGTTCCAACATGTCACACAGCTCGTGCCACAATCGATTTATTGAAAGACACGTTTGGTGACCGCCTAATTTCACGTTTTGGACCTGTGAATTGGCCTCCAAGATTTTGTGATTTAACACCGCTAGACTATTTTTTGTGGGGCTATGCAAAGTCATTGGTCTATGCGGATAAGCCACAAACGTTTGACCATTTGGAAGACAACATTCGCCGTGATATTGCCGATATACGGCCACTAATGTTGGAAAAAGTCATCGAAAATTGGACGTCCAGATTGGACTACATCCGAGCCAGCCGTGGCAGTCATATGCTAGAAATCATATTTAAAATGTAATGCCACAAGATCATCTTTCGAATAAAAAAAATTCATGTCAATCGAATAATACATCGTTGTTTTATTGCAATTTAAAGTTATATACCTCTAAAAAACACCCTTATATATATATATATATATATATATATATATATAATTCCCAGTAATTTAAACTTTAATAGCTCTTGTATTATTTATGGTCCTGTCCTTCGAGGCAACCGTTTATTTATTCTAATCAGCTATCCGCCTAACGGGGAATTTTGGAACTACATCTATCCGCCAGTGAAGTCATGTGATTTCCCGTTGGATATAAATAGCGAGACTCTGGAAATCCCGCCCTCTTCTCTCTTCTGTCTGTAATAATGCATCCAGCTGCAGCGCGTTGTGTGTTTGTTCTTTCTATTATGTATGCTCTTGTGATGTGCAAACGTTCTATGTTAAATGTTCAGGACGATTAGCGTTATGATCCACAGTTGCATTGAAATCAAATAAATTTTTATCATATAGTATATCATTATCTTTACAATATTTTCTACATCATTAAATGACCTTAATCTAACATCTTTATCTTTAATATGATAATAAATATCATACCCCTTTTACCGTTTTGACGCAAGACTGCTTCTCTATAAAAAGGAATTGAACTGCATAATTTTAAATTAGATGCGTTTTCAACTGGAGTGTTTACTCTTGAGCTATTGCCAACTACAGCTTTACCCGATTTGTCAGTACCATCATAACTAAATGTGTTAAAAGGATTATTAAATTTAAATTCCATCCATTCCATTTTTCTACTATAAGAGCTAGGAAAGTTTAAAATGCCGTTTGAAACTCTTTTAGATTCGTCAAAAAGTACGTTGCAAGTTTCAATTAACTTTTTATCCAGTAACCAAATACGGTATCCTCTAGTTGAACAAGCATAGCCAAGCATTATGCCGTGTTTTGTGCGTAAATCTAATTCCTTCCTGAGCTGCTTGGGAGTTCCCACATAAAAATGGCATCCAAATACCTTAAGATGTGATACAGTTGGCTTACGACCAAAATAAAGCTGATACGGGGTTTTATCTTTAAATTTATGACAAATTCTATTTTTAACATACGTAAAACAGACTTCAGCTTCTGCCCCAAAACATTTTTCAATTCCACTGGTATTAAGCATAGCCTTAACACAATCCATAGCAGTTACATTAAATCGTTCGGATACACCGTTTTGCTCATGTGTGTAAGTATTTGTCCTCTCAAATTTAATACCTAGTTCATTTAAATGTTTGGAAAATTTAGAAGGACAAAATTCCATTCCATTGTCACATCGTACACTTAATATTTTACAGTTCAAAACTCTTTCAGCATTAGCTTGAAAAGATTTAAAGTATTCAAAAACTTGAGATTTTTCCTTAAGAGGAAAGCAGGTCACCATTCTGGAAAAACCATGAGTGATGGACAGAAAATACTTAGCTCCAACACTTGATACAACAGGTAAAGGACCACATACGTCCCTGTGTACCAACTGTAAAGGTCTAGTACTTCTTATTCTACCAATAGGTTTAAAAGAGATACGTTTAGATTTAGCTAATTTACAACTTTCACAGTCTAATTTCTCATTCTTAAATTTAGGGGAGCCATTTACTGCAGAAACTTTACTAGTTTGGACTAAATAGTCAATATTCATATGACAAAATCGATTAAGCCACAGCACAATATTTCCAGAATAACTTTGTTTCCCTCTTTTACATTAGAACTTTCTACATTGTTATACACATCTTTAACATGATATTCGGGTTTTAAGAAATACAAGTCATTAAACCTTTTGGCAAAGAATAACTTCTCGCCTTTGGGTGAAAAAGAACCATAATATACCATTTTCACATTCAAAGGTACAATTTGCTTTCTCTAATAAATGCGCTGATAACAGATTTTGTCTCAATTTAGGTGAAAACATAACGTTTTTTAAAGTAATAGAATGCTCTCTTCCATTTAACTTTATATAAAGTACCTATACCTTCTATTGAACTTACTAATCCACCTACGGCTAATGACATAGTTTTACCCTCTATATTCTTTAAAACACTAAAAAAATTTATATTATTGCAGAAATGTCACGTAGCAGCAGTATCAGTAATCCAATTGAATTTATCAATTACTTCATTTACATTAGTCTCCGTAACAAAAATTTCGTTTTTACCTTTTTCTTCAAAGCAATAATATAAATTAGATGCACTAAATTTTGAGGAATTAGAATTTAAATATTTACAATTTCTCTTTAAATGCCCTTCTTGTTTACATAAATAGCAAGGCCCTATTCTATCTTTAATTTTAGATTTCTTAAATGTAGACTTATTTCCATCCGGTTTTGGTTTAAAGTTTTCAGAAACATTCTGTTGTTTAAATTTACTAGTAGCATAAACACTAACAGAATTATCAGTAAATTCTAACTTACTTAAATCATTTTTTAACTGTTTTAACCGATTTTTTCGGCAATTAATTCAATCTCAATTTTATCAAGTTTAAAATTCTCATCAGGCCAACGGTACAAAATTTGCACTATACCTTGAAATTCCGGAGAAAGTGTCTTGATTGCTTGAAAAGCTCAGTACATATCGTTTAATGGATGTCCGACATTTTTTAATCTTTCATCCATCTTTCGAATTCTGGCTATAAATACTGCAAAACTTTTAGTGTCTGGATTAAACTTGATAGAGAAAAACTCATCTAATAGTCGTATAACAGATGCTCTGGAAACGGGTTTAACTGTTTCTTGAGAATAATCCAAGCTTTAGATGGACTTGTAGAGGAAGATATCTAAGTTCTGTATTGCTCGTCAATACCGTAGTATATTGCTGCTAGAGCTCTTTACTGTGGCTGTTTATACTCGGACTTGTCACGTCTTGTTGCAGTAGTCTCATCCAAGGGTGGTTCCGTTCCTTCTATAAAGGACCAGCAACCTCGTTCCATGAGGAGGAATTTCATATTCTCCTTCCATTAGTTCCAGTTCTACTTGTTAAGTAGTTGAATACGCTCTACACCATCAGGCTTCATATTCAAAATTTTAAAGTGGAAATTGATGACAGCCGGCCCCCGTCACAAAAACCTTTGTGAAGTTAGCATTCAAAGAATTCAGATGCAAACTTTTTTTAGAAACACTGGATCTTCAGGAGTCGGGTCACGTCAAAAGACTGGGCAGCACTGTTAGTTTCCTTCCAGATGTGCCAGGTTAACTGAGTCACAGCCAGGTTACTACTGTGTTGGTCGGTTAAATGGGTCAAGATCTGAGGGCATAACCTTTTCTGTTACCTGAAATTTGCAGGTAACGTGGGGTTTGACTCTGTAGGGAAGCACTCAGTAGTTGAATTTTTAAGTTTATTAAATTATTTCCACTTGAAAGTGTAGACTATCACTTGGTGCATAAATAAAAAAAACAATAAAGCATAACTTAAATACAATATCCACCAACTGATCTTAAATTCTCTGTCTTGGTAGCATACATCTCCGGAACTCACCTGATTGCATAAAGAAAAATACATACATATACTATCCGCCCCTGACGTCAAGACCAATGAAAAACGAAAACGATTTGCAATGGCGTCAGATACGGTTAGCAGTTAGCACAGATAAATCTGCATGACGAAAGGAGCAAAGGCCAACAGACAAGACCTAAAAAATTTCGGAGGGTTTTCCGAATCGCAGATGAACAGTTTGTTACATTCTGATAGGTAGTTCCGGAAAAAGCTATTACTTTTGGATAGTTTAAGACCGGGCACCCTATATACACACACAACTTACTTTGCTTATGTACGTTTAATATTAAGTAATTTAATGTCTTTAATCCAATTAAACACATAAAAAAACATCAGCTTCAAAAAAAAAATGTTAGCATTTCAAAGTAAATTTGGAATTTATTTTTTAATACATTCTATCGTTTATGTAGTGGAGAAAAAATGTTGAAGACACACTTCAAAATATTTTATTCATTGCTTACCACGTCACGGAAATTGTAATTTTATTTATGCATCACCTCACAAGTATGTCGCAAGTTTTTCCAGCCTAAAGACCATTTTAGAAGATAAAAGTGGGTGTGCTTTGTTTAAAAGATCAATTGATACATATTTAATGATATTGAACTAACTTAAAACTTGCTTTGTAGAGAAAACTTTTAAAACGTGTGATCAGAGAACAATGGGTAATCACATTGACTAGCGTTTTTTGATTTTAAAATGGATTACATAAAATCTAAATATGTTTTTTGAATTAAGGGGATATTTTATATAACATCTGAGATTTCAAATATAGGTGCGTGTTTGAATGATTATTATGTAGAATGTTTTTGAAAAACTAGTTTTTTTGCCAAATCCTTCCTTTTTATTTCCTTAAAAACATAATATGAAGAGTTAAAAAAGAAACACTCCTACTTTCTCTTATCGATTCTTTATAAAAATATTTATTTCAATACGCACTGTATCTTAATTACTTTTATAGAATTAAAACATTCTCAGGTATTCACTGCATAAATATTGGATGCGATATAACGAACCAATTCCCATTGGCTTCCCTAATTATTACAGCGTATATCACATTACCTTATCTATTATCGCAAGAGCACATTTACAAATT
The DNA here is from genome assembly GCA_019973935.1 of Trichonephila clavipes. Classification (NCBI taxonomy): domain Eukaryota; kingdom Metazoa; phylum Arthropoda; class Arachnida; order Araneae; family Nephilidae; genus Trichonephila; species Trichonephila clavipes. Next base: position 34,155 of record BMAU01003341.1, on the reverse strand, counting down.
TTCATACCTGAAACGTGTATAATAATACGTTGGTGCATTTGTTTTGAAAGATGCATTGAAGTATATCTAACAACAAGAGAGGTACTCAAAATGAAATTGAAGAGGCAGCTCTGAAACAGAACGTGACCTGTTACATTTATTGGTAATTCACGTTTCAGAATTACTTGTTATAACACTTTATTTGTTTGCATAGTTATTTCAAATATGTTATTATGGTAATTATCATTTGAGAGAACACTCAACAATACGCCTTCTATTGTTGACCTATCTCTCTGCTTGTTTGTTAAATAGTTTTTGTATTGAATGTTTGAAAAAAGAAGTGTATTTCAAAATTAATATGTAAATTTCTGTGTTCAGTTAACTATTTTTAAGCAAAAAAATATTTCAATTTTTTTATATACTGTTGGAAATATAAACTCCAACACCAAGACAGAATTGTGCTGGATAAACGAAATTTGGTATACGTGTATTTATTCATATAAAAGATGACCGATTCTAATTTCGCGTTTGGCGTAAAAGTGTGGTGCTGGTAGCACCACTTTGAGCATGGTGTACTTTAAATACGCGCTGTAAAATTCGTGAGCTTTATTTATCGTTGAAATTTGAAGTAGTGAGTTGACGTTAGTAAAGAATGGCTTTAAGAAAACGAAGAGGTCATTACCAACAGTTAACAGAGTCTGAACGAAGTTATACAGTAGGGTAAAAAAAAGGTGGATTTTCTTTTCACGATATGGCAGAAAGACTGGGTAGGAATATATCCACTGTGCATAATTACTCCAGCAGTGGTCCTGGAAAAGCCCTACCTCAAGAAAATCGTGATCTAACGAAGCATAGGTCACCGCTGACGGATAAGGCTATATTCACCGCATGGCTGTGAAGTAACGTAGTACATCTGTAGCAGGAATTATAGCCTTTGACTGCACCACAGTGACACAGAGAACTATAAGGCCTCTATACTTTTTCGATATGGGACAAAGAGTTTTATAAAACCCAGTGCCTAATGACCCCCGCTTTCCTAAACGCGATGACAGTTCGTGGTTCTAGATTGAAGAAGTTTTAGATAATGTTACGTGGTGAAGAATAGTAATTATACGTGATATAGATCCATTAATCAAGGTGTGTACCATTGCACACGAGTTATCGCAAGACCTCATCTAAAATTATTGTGATAGTTTACTGATACTACAACAAGGTAGGATTGATTATATAATATTAATATTAGGATCAGTGATTGTATTAGAATTGAGAGTAAGCGATTGAGTTATTGATAGTGGTCCGAGTTAGGTTAAATCGTTATTATAAATATATTGTGTATGGTGTGTTTGGCCATCGTAGATTCTCTCACAGAAATTATTATAATCCAATTTGTTAAAGGTTTAAGTCAGTGGTTCTCAAACTTTCACTACTGGCGCCCCCCTTTTCAATCACAATTTTTATTGCCCCCTTATACATTAATAATGTACTGAATGCTATAATAATGCACTTTGACGCTAAAGCTACAATACGGTCATAATTATAAACCGTACAAATTAACAAGATAAGTATTAAATTTTTGTATATCTTAATTTTAAGCAATATATATATTTTTTTGCTTTTTAGTTCGATTCACTATAAAAGCGTGTTTTTTAGTTTGTTTTAAAACTATAATTTATTTTATAGTTATTTTTACTATACACTATAAAAATCACAATTCCAGTGAATAATTTTATTAAGAGAAAATATACTTACCTACTTTCAAGGACTTTTCAATTTTTCTTAGAAAATTTGAAAAAACTCCAATAAAACTAAAGAAAATGTTCCAAATGTGCGTGTCCTTATTAAAGGACATAAATCACAGACACTTTTCGCTAACAACACAGAAACGTTATTTTCCAGCTAAACTCAAATCAACTCAAACGTTTCATGTCTCACGATTTTCTGATACTTACTTTCGCTATATATACATATATATATATATATATATATATATATATATATATATATATATATATATATATATATATCTTGATTAATATGCATTATTTCAGTAGGTTCTTCAATTGCTTGATCAGTTTCAACTTCCTTTAATAGGGATCACAGATGCCCATTCATTTTTTTAATATTCTGCTTATTTATATTTATAAACCATAATAAGTCGTACAACGCAGCAATCAAAACTACAAAATTGCTCATGGGGAAAGTGTAGCATGTTCTTAAAAATAATTGTGTAAAACGTTCTTCATTATGCATTATATGTTTCAGAATACTCATGCTTATCTATATATCATAAAACTCTTTCACATGGAAAAAAGATGAAACAGAAATATATTATATATATTTACGACTTCCCTAAAAAAAGACCGAGATAACCATACCAGTAAGTTCGAAGGTCAGCTAAAGTAATATTTTAGGATAAAAGAAACGTAATAAAAAATCTCTCATCGTTTGATATCGTTATAAGAAACGTAAAAAAATCTCTCATCGTCCTCATATTGACCGCAAAGCAAACAAAATATTTGTTTAATTTGGTTATAGGATCAAATACGGCTAATGAGCGTTTGAAGTGGAATCTTTTATTTTTGATGATCACCAGATGATAAAAATAAATTATATCAGTGTAAATGTGTATTTTTTATTATGTCAGAAAGCATCTTGTTTTACTTCATTCCAAAAAAATATTTTTTAAACCTTTTATTTTCAATATGCTCGCGCCCCCCTCGCAGGGTTACCGCGCCCCCCCAGGGGGCGCGCCCCACAGTTTGAGAAACACTTGTTTAAGTAATTGTAAAGGTGGGCACTTAATTTTAGTAATATTTTCATCTGTTTGTGTTGTACTGGTAGCAATTGAGGGTTTGGTAACTTGGGCATAAGTTTGGGATAACTGCGGGGTAACTAATTTTCGGGCTTCAAGGTACGAAATATTTCTATTGGTTTTAATGGCTTGAATTTCTTTTTCAGCTATCCATTTAGGACACTGTTTTGAGTCAGAGGAATGAGGCTGTGAACAATTGACGTATTTCTGCTCATGACTGCAATCTGCGGAAGAATGTCCAACAGATGCACATCTGGAACACGTCAATTGCCCACGGCAGGCTATTTGTGAGTGTCCGAACCTCTGACACTTGAAGCAGCGCAGAGGATTCGGAATGTATACACGAATTTTGCAGTTTAAATAACCAGCTTTGATAGTGGGAGGTAGTTTCGGGCTATTGAAAGAAAGAATTAAATGTTTTGTCGGAATAATATTCGAATCTTTTTTTGTTGTTATTCGCCTGACCTGAATGACACCCTGATCAGAAAAACCTTCAAGTATTTCCGATTCAGGAGTGCTCAACATGTCAGGTTCAGAAATGACACCTCTGCAAGAGTTAAGAGTTTTATGAGGACTTGCCGGTGAATTTAAAAAGGTTTTGGCGAGAAGAAAAGACTTCGTTTGCAAATCAGATATGGTTTCAATAACCCGATGGTTCAATATGGTTTTTCCTCGGACCTTAACCTTTTGATAGATTTCGGTTCACCACCTATACCTAATATAGCTTCGTGAATTGCGAAAGGCGATTTAATTGATATCTCTTTATTCGGCAGGGAAATCAGTAAAAATATCGAATGAGCAGCAACTTTATCTACGGTGAATGTGGGTAATACGAGGCTTTTACCTGGGCACAGCATATTCGGATCCATAAGTACGCGTAAATAACTTCGTTTTGGCGTGCCTCCTCCACCCACCACCGAGTCCAACTAGGGAGGCAGTGTGCCGGTCATCTGGCAAAACCAGGCACGGCGCTTACCTGGAGTACACCCAGAATATAGTGCTACAGCATCAGGGCGAGAATCCAACGGGTAAACCCGACACCCCTTATCTGCAACACTAACCCTACAGCAGTGTCTCTTCGGGGACACCGAAGACAGGTACCACCAGCCGATTGACAGGAGCGGGCTCACTCCTGCCACCCGTCTACAGCGAAGCGTGAGCCAAAGGTATTCCCAGGGCACCATTTTCCTCCTTACGGAACGCCGCACCCGGCAAACATGCGAGTTGGCTAACCAACGATGTAAATCGAAAACAAATAAGGCAACACAATCAAAATTTTTAAAGAAATATATGAAAAAGAAACTAAATAACACAATACAAAATGTAAACCATAATATGTTAGTAATAAAACGTAAGTTTTCTCGATATGAAAAAGTAATAATTCAAATTGTAAATTTTAAAATATTTGTCTGTGGTCTCGACGTGAAATGAAGAAAAGGAGAAATGTGATGACAAGAAAGAGGATCCAAAATAGAGAAGGATCACTAGGGTACCCCGGGGTCGTGACACCCGTGTTTACCAAAGAGAGTAAACCCCTTGGTAAAAGGTAAAGATCACTAGGGTACCTCGAGAGCGTGAAACCCGTACTCACTTAAAGAAGGCGAGCCCCCTGAGGGGTGAAGGGGGAGGAAAAAATAAGCAAGTCCTGTGAAATAAGTAAATTCTTCGCAAACACTGTTGAGGTCCTTTTTATTGGATTCCAAAGCCTTCGGAATTTGTACGATATTTCTGTGGACGGCAGTCTACAGAAATATCGTAATTTGGAAAGACATTATATATATATATATATATATATATATATATATATATATATATATATATATATATATATACGGGTCAATTAATGCTTTGGCTAAGCGAAACATTTATATACACCGATAGCTTTTAGGGTATCCGACTACGTTCGGAACCGTGATTTTCAAAAGTGCATAAATGGATAATTTTCATGATATTTAGTGTCCCTTAGATTAGAATATATGCATAAAATTGTTTTAAAGACATTCTGACAAAAACATTTATTTAAATACAATATTTTGGCAAAAAATGAACATAGAATGACCCATTCTGAAAATATTCTCTTTTTCTTAAAAATGCTTCTATTATAATAATATATTGCCTGTATATAGCTCAGACCTCTGTTCAGAGGCTCAACTACAATTTTTGAAATATGTAACTTATAAGTGGGTTTATTCATATTTTACGACAACAGAGGGGAGAAATTTTAAGAAAAAAACGCTGATAATAATTTCAATTGGTGGTAACTGAAAATAATGTGAATTTTTCAAAGATTCTTGTTGATCCTCTGTAGAGAGGTTTGAGCTATATACAGGCAAAATATTATTATAGTAGAACCATTTTTCACAACAGGAGAACATTGGTAAAAAAGATTATTCTAAGTTAATTTTTTGCCAAAATATTATATTTAAATGAATTTTTCTTTGTCAAAATCTCCTTAAAACAATTTTATGCATGTATTCTAATCTGAGTGACACTAAATATCATGAAAATTATCCATTTATGCACTTTTATTAAAATTACGGTTCCGAACGTAGTCGGATACCTTAAGAGATTAAAATGGTATTGTAGATTTAGTGTGAAAGAATAGTAATATATATTGAACGCTGACTTATCCTAAGCATATACTAATATTATACTAAGTTTAGGATTTTTTGTTAAAGAATCCTAAAAAAGAAAGTTTAGGATTTTTTGTTAAAGAATCCTAAAAAGAAACTTTCCGTAGAATCATACTTTTGATATTCAAAAGTAAATGAAGAATTTGATCAAATTTTTGAACAGACTTTTTCTGTTCGCAAATATTACCCATATGAAACAAAGATTACACTTTTCTCACGTAATCTATAACAGCTTTCAACAAGAATATATCAAAACTAAAAAATAAATGGTATATTGAGGAAAACGAGAAAATTGAGGGGCACCATTCATTCAATTACTTTTTTTATTTTAAATGTTGCCGTCTCGGATTCCAAAAACAAACATATATCTGAAATATCACATTGGTGGATTGAGTTTGGAAAGAATAATAATAAAAACATCTGTTTATCCTACTTTATCCCAGTTTTTGATTAATTGATTCTAACATTCGTTCCAGCAATTTATCCTTATTTCGTACTTAACAATCTATTTTTGTCAGACTTTATTTATAAGATGTAAAGTTTTATATTTATTTTTATATATTTTAACATTTCCTTCGAGAAAAGAAGGGAACGCGCTTCAATAATAGGGATATAAATCCAATGATTCTAAGCAATGCGTAAAGTGATATTAAATATTATTAGCGTAATCTCTTGAAATTTCAGAATGCCATTGCCTAGTTTGGAGTTGATATCATATTAGCATTTTAAAACAATATACAAACATTTTCTTACGATATACTGATTTTGAATCGATAAAAAGGAATCAATGAATTTGTTGCCTCAATATGTACTTATAAATATTTCCTAAGTAGTGCAAACTAAAAAATATCTCATTTACTCTTTGCTTTCTTCAGGATTTTCCTTTTAACAAGGAACAAAAACAAATAAATTATTGGAATATAAATTTATTTTCCTTAAAAAAACTGAATATTGCATCGAAACATAACTTGAACAATCATTGTACTAGCGCAAGTTACATTGAAATTTTAATTATTCGTTCTCTTAATGAAATACTATACATGGTACTTACTTAAATTGTATTTTATTGAATATGTTGAAACTTTCCTGACTTCGTTCAGCGATATTATATAAAAAATACATATATATATATAATTATTAAAGAGAATAATAAATGTTATAAAATTTACATAAGTTTCAGAACTAAAATTAACAGAGGAACCTACCTTGACCTCAAGGGTAGAACGCATAAAAGTGTACTATAATAAAAAGTTCCCTTAAATATATAACCTCGATAAATATGCAACTCATTTGCGAAGGGGGTCCCGTAAGTACCCGGCCTGACCCAGATAAGGCGGTAGCTGTTTGAAAAATATCACTGTATTAGGAAGTACGCAATGTATAAAGCATGCGTTTCAAGTTTGAAAACGCCATGTTGTTTAGTATTTGTTTGGAAGTTATCAATATATAGTGGTCGCTTTCAATGAATTGGTGAAAATGGAGAAAATTGTTCATCGTTATGTGATACAATACTTTTATTTGAAAGGCCTCCGTCCAACCAATATAAAAACTGAACTAGATTCTACTCTGTATGTGTCTGCACCTTTGCTTACAACAGTGAAATAATGGGTAACAAAGTGTTAAAACGAGGCCGCACGAGCTACCAAGATGCACATTGCAGTGGTTGGTCTAATGAGGTGACGATTCCAGAAATGCGGAAGAACATCCACAAAGCGGTACTGGATGATCGCCTACTGAAAGTGCGCGAGCTAGCATTTCAAAACTTGTGGTACATTGCATATTATCTGAAAGTTTGGACATGAAAAAGCTGTGTGCATGATGGGTGTCGCGTTTGCTCGAGTAACTATTTATTTTCTAATAATATAAACATATGTACTATCTCCATCTATGACTGTTATTCGAACTCAAGCAGCGGCACCTACAATATATCGTCATCATCGATTCAGAGAAACAAGAGATATATAAGTACTATTTTATATTTTCACTCAACGTTTGGTTTTGGTTTCTCTTACTGATTCATTCCGTTCATATTTCGTTTTATCAATTATAATGGACGCCGAAACGGCTACAGTGCTTCGCGGCAGAGCGAAGGCTGCACTTACGAGAACTAAAAATTTCATTGATAAAGATGATCAAACTTTTGACAAAAATGATATACGCAGTAAGTTAGAGAAACTTGAATTATCTTATACCAGTGTTTCTCAAAGTGTGGGGCGCGCCCCCCTGGGGGGCGCGATGACCCTACAAGGGGGGCGCGAGCGTATCAAAAATTTAAAGATTTTTTTTAAAAAAAATAACCGGAAAGAGAAGTAAAACAAAATGCTTTCTTCCATAATAAAAAAAAATACACAAAACACGGACATAATTTATGTTTATTATCTGGCTTTTTCCGTCATCAAATAGCTATCTTTGATCCCAAAACCAAATTAAAGAAAAAAAAAACATTTTGTTTTATTTGCTGTATTTCCTCAATGAGTTTTTTTATTACGTTTTAACATAAAATATTACTCGTTAAAAGAAAAAACGAAACCCACAGACCCTGAGAAAAATTCTAAGAAGATAAACAATTCACCACTGTAATTATTATTGAAATACTGTACATTAGTTGTAGAAAAAGAAAAGGAAGTCATGATTCACTTTTCAGCCAGGCTGCATAGTACGTTTGCTAATTATTTGATTGACCTTCAATCTTATGGTATGGTTATTATCAATATTAGTTCCCTCCCATCTTTTATGTGTTTGCTTTTCGCTTAGGAAATTGTAAATAATTGAGTTTTGCGATATTTGGAAAAGGATTGATTGGTTTAACATTTCTGTAGGATAATTGAAAAGTGTCTGATTTGCGTCCTTTATTATGGTCTTTTGAATCATTTTAGTTCAGTTTTATTGGATTTTTTCTCAAATCATCAAAGAATTGAATAGTCCTTGAAAGAAGGTAAGTATACTTTCTATAAATTAAAATATTCACTAGAATTCCGATTTGTATCGTGTACAGTAAAAATAATTCTAAACAAATGATTGGGGTGACTGAGTCTCCCCGCACTACCATTAATTAGTATCGAGTACGCGCCTGCTCCAGGGTTAAAACATTTTGAAGTCTTCTCGCTTTAAATGTTAAAAAGTAACACAATTATTCTTCATCGGAATTTTATATTCTTTTTCATAATTTAACATTAATTTTAAATACTAATTGTGTGAGGTTTAAAATTACAGTTCTTTTAAACAGTTATTTACAATTATAGCATTTATCTAAAAAAAAATCATTTTACATTTTTGTATACAATGTCGTACACACAGTTTTACTCTCCTTACAGTTCAGCTATTATATCAAGAATAATGTTTTATTTTTTTAAAAAATGAACTCGTGCGAAGAGTCGGTGTTTTAGCCAGTATACGTTTGATGTATCAGTACTGAAGAAGGTATTTTATAAATAATTTCTTATTACTGAATTTGGCCGTGGTAGCCGAGTGGTATAGGTATCGGATCGTGGCTTGCCTTGTCACGAGTTCGAGCCCAGTACCACTAAAGACCCGCCGTGTAGGGCAGCGATACACGTTAAATCTGTTGAGAATTGAAACGTTTTCGCGTTGGTGTGGTGTGGTAGTTAGGAGAGAGGGGTGCCAGCTCAGGTGTCATCCACGTCACTTGACCATGGTTCAAAATTACGTGGTCCGTCGTCAAAAGCCCTCGTGCAGCTGAACAGTGCGACGTTAATATTCAATCAATCAATCTTATTACTAAATTAAGAACAAGTTTAATAATTATTAGGGACTTCCACTGGCTTGTCTTGTAGAGGAAAGTTTTTCAAAGGAAGGTTTAATATCAGAAATTGACACTTTAAGAGTTATTTTTCTATATTTAGCTGAGATCTATATTTTGTCTTCAAGGCATCCACTGCAGAAAATCCGGTTTGAAAAATGTAGGATGTTGAAAATGGTAATAGTATACGAAGTGCTTTTTTGTTTTCAGTACAGATAATTCCTCATCCACCTCTACCCCAAATTCAAAGAGCGATTTATTACAAAATTGCCTTTTACGTTTTTCACTGGATGTGAAATCTATGAAGATTTCTTCTTCGGAAGTTGAGAGCCCTTCTGGAGTATCTTGAAATAGATCCCTAATCCACTCGTAACTTGCTACCAAGCTGTCCTCATTCAGAAAATACTTTTTAAAATTCTTTGCCAACATAGCTAAATAATTTTACATGTTTTAAAAACAACTTTCACATGTTGTTCTACAGATTTGTAAGTTTTAACACATATCGAGCTGGGGCTTTTTTCCATCATTTACTTCAGTAGTAGTAAATCCAAAATTTAAGTATTTTTGAGAAGATCGCCTTTATTTAATTTTTCGGAACCATGCTCGTTCGTCTGTGTACTTGTTGATTCTTTATTATGGTCGAATGTTTGCTTACGACTTAAAAATGTATGTATGATATTGTTTTAATCTACTGCCGTAAATACTTAATTACCGTGAATTACAATTAACGTGGAAATTTTAAAAAATGTACATTCAAGCTAGATTCGGTAGCTATAGGAGTATCGAGTCGACCAAAACTGACTGGAATTGTACGAGGAAAAGCATTTTTACATGTTTTGCGCAGACGTCCGATAGGTTGCCCAGACTCACGCAAACGTACCCTATAATGCCAGATGTGATGGATAATGCCAGATGTGTGCGACATTGACTAGACTATTTTTCTAATGACATTTGTACTTTGAGAAATGAATGCTGAAGGAAATAAATCTTTAATTAAATACATCATTTTGCGATCTGTTCCAATTTAAAAATTAGAGAAAGAAAAATAACATAATTCTTAGTAATATATATTTTAAGTAATTTTCTTAAAATATATATTACTTAAAAGTTACATATACACAAAATTTAATATACTTCTCGTATTAATTTGTACGGTTTATTATTAAGATCGTATTGTAACTTTAGCGTCTCTCTCTCAAAGTGCATTTTTATTGCAGTAAATACATTATTGTTGTACAGGGGGCGAGACAAAAATTATGATTGAAAATTGGGTCGCCAGTATTGAAAGTTTGAGAAACACTGCTTTTAATGTATGAGTGGTGCACAGAGTATTTTATGACTAATTAATTAATACTAAATTAAGAACAAGTTTAATAATTATTAGCTACTTCCATGGGCTTGTCTTACAGAGCAAAGTTTTTTGAAAGGAGTTTTAAGATAAGAAATTGACCCTCTGAGTTCATTTTCTATATTTAGCTGATATCTATATTTTTTGTCTTCTAAGCAACCACCGCATTTTGTAATATGTTCCAATTTAAAAATCAGAGAAAGGAAAAATAACTTAGTAATTATCCTATTACTTAACTTTTTTTTGCTTAAAAGTAACATATACAAAATTTAATACTTATGTCATGAATTTGTACGGTTTATAATAAATATTGTTGCTTTATCGTAAAAGTGTTTTATTATTGCATTCCACACAGTAAATTATTATGTATAAGGGGGGCGCGATAAAAATTGTGATTGAAAAGGGGGGCGCCAGTATTGAAAGTTTGAGAAGCACTGTCTTATACGCAATTTGATAAAGCGGAAGTTGCTTTACCTATCAAATCCTCTGAAATGAAAGAATTCGAAACAAAATATTTCGAAACCAAATCCAAGCTACAGAATACCTTAGAAAATTTATCTGTTATAACAGATGTATATAATGATAATTCTGATGTTTTTGAAAATGCCTCAAATATGAAATCCAGCAATTTTACGTTACCAAAAATTAATATTGAGAATTTTTCCGGTAATTGTAAAGATCGGCCTTCATTTAAAGATTTATATGTAACATTAGTGTATGATAATATGTGTTTATCAAATATACAAAAATTTCAATATCTTAGAGGTTTATTGCTGTCAGAACCAGCAAACATTATTAAGCATATTCCTATTACTGAAACTGCTTATAACGAGGCTTGGGAAAAATTATTAGCTCGTTATGATAAAAAAACAAATCATTTTTTCACTCATTGAAACATTCATGGAACAACCTTCTTTCAATGATACTAACTCTAGCAACTTACGCAACATAGCAGATACTTCCGACAAAGTAATTATAGAGGTCTTAATTCTATTGATACTAAAGCATAGTTTAGAGATGAACATTTTGTTACAAAAGGTTGATCCTAAAACGCGCCAAGAATGGGTGCAGTTCTCAAATAATATTGATTTTCCCACATTTGAAGCATTTATAGAACTTTTAAATAACAGATGTACATACTTAGAACTTCATAATGAAAGTGTTATTCATGAAAAACAACCTTATATTAATAAATCGAAATTTAACAATAGTTTAAAATGCTCTTGTAAAATGAATCATCTTGTATTTAAAGGTCCTAAATGTAAAGAAATGTCTATTAAAGAGCGTAAACAATTTGTTAATAAACAGAAATTATGTATGAACAGATTATCTGATAAGCATACTGAGTCACACATTGTAATTCAACTATTGCATGTCATTTTTGTAAGAAAAATCATCACTCACTGTTACATGATAATAATTTTTAAAATTATGCAACGTTAACAAATAAATCTCATCGTGCTGAAGGTCAAAACCAGACAGGAAATGATACTACTCAAAACAAAGAAGTTACAGCATCCGTGAATTCCATAAAAACGTACTTTTCTTTATTACCAACTATAAGCATTAATATTAAAATATCTTAGGGAAGAACTGTCAAGTTCGAGTTATGGCGGACAGCGGAAGTGAATCAACATTTATTTCTGAAAAATGTTTGAAACGTGTGTCAAAGTAGATTTAGTATCGTTACATAATCCCAAGGTCAAACTACCAGTCAACGCATATGTTATGAAAAAACTAACTGCTCCGTGTTACCGACAGAAAAAATAAATGAAGCACATTTTTCTCATTTGAAAAATGCCTGTTTAGCGGATCCGAAATTTTTTATTCCAAACGATATCGATATAATTCTCGGATCTGACTATTTTTTTTCTATTTTGCTTCATGGGCAAATTACTTGCTCTCAAAGTAATTTAATCACTCAAAATTCCATTTTTGGTTTCCTAATTTCAGGCAGATTAACCGATTTTTTAAACTCAAATTCAATGTTAAATCTTCATATTAATGTAACAAATGTTGACAATCAATTACAAGAGTTTTGGCCCAAGGCTGAATACAATTTCGATGAGGCTTCAGATAGCATAAAAGTGGAACAAAAATCAGACTCTATCTTTAATCTGTTTACTCACGCATCAAATGATGTACTTCATGATTTATTCGAACACTACTCTTCGCTCAAAAAAATAATTCGCATTTTTGCTTATTGCCAAAATTTTATTAAAAAATGTAAAAAGATTGCATCATCTCAAGGATTATCGATCAGTTCATCCCATATTAATACTACTTCACTTATCTTATCAGAAACCAAAACCGCTGAAGAAACCATTATTCGTTGGGTTCAAGACATCCACGTTCAGGAAGAAATACAAAGCATTAAGAAATAGATTTCTCTGCCACCCAAAAGTCCATTACGTTCCCTCTATCCATTCATAGATGAACATGGTTTAGTACGGGTGGGAGGAAGATTGCAAAATTCCCAGCTTCGATTCAATTCCAAGCACCCTATCATACTTCCTTCTCAGCACACTATTAGTGAACTCCTTATCAAGGAACAACACATCGCTCATTTACATGTCGGGCAGACTTTGTTAGCTCACATTCTTAGACAGCCCCATTGTATCGTAGGAAGTAGAAAATTATTTAACAAATGTATTAGAAAATGCTTGAAATGTAACAAATTCAAAACATCCACCACAACTGATGGGCGATTTACCAAAACACCGTGTCACGCTGGAGTGACCTTTCTTCAGTTGCCGTATTGATTATGCTGGTCCTGTACTGATTAGATGCAACAAAGATCGCATTAAATCTGCAAAAGGTTACATTGCTTTATTTGTATGCTTAGCAACTAAATCTGTCCATATTGAAGCAGTCAGAGACATAACAACTGATTCCTTCAAAAAAAAAACCGCTGAAGAAACCATCTTTCGTTGGGTTCAAGACATCCACGTTCAGGAAGAAATACAAAGCATTAAGAAATAGATTTCTCTGCCACCCAAAAGTCCATTACGTTCCCTCTATCCATTCATAGATGAACATGGTTTAGTACGGTGGGAGGAAGATTGCAAAATTCCCAGCTTCGATTCAATTCCAAGCACCCTATCATACTTCCTTCTCAGCACACTATTAGTGAACTCCTTATCAAGGGAACAACACATCGCTCATTTACATGTCGGGCAGACTTTGTTAGCTCACATTCTTAGACAGCCCCATTGTATCGTAGGAAGTAGAAAATTATTTAACAAATGTATTAGAAAATGCTTGAAATGTAACAAATTCAAAACATCCACCACAACTGATGGGCGATTTACCAAAACACCGTGTCACGCTGGAGTGACCTTTCTTCAGTTGCCGTATTGATTATGCTGGTCCTGTACTGATTAGATGCAACAAAGATCGCATTAAATCTGCAAAAGGTTACATTGCTTTATTTGTATGCTTAGCAACTAAATCTGTCCATATTGAAGCAGTCAGAGACTTAACAACTGATTCCTTCAAAACAAACGCGCTGAAGAAACCATTATTCGATGGGTTCAAGATATCCACGTTCAGGAAGAAATACAAAGCATTAAGAAATAGATTTCTCTGCCACCCAAAAGTCCATTACGTTCCCTCTATCCATTCATAGATGAACATGGTTTAGTACGGGTGGGAGGAAGATTGCAAAATTCCCAGCTTCGATTCAATTCCAAGCATCCTATCATACTTCCTTCTCAGCACACTATTAGTGAACTCCTTATCAAGGAACAACACATCGCTCATTTACATGTCGGGCAGACTTTGTTAGCTCACATTCTTAGACAGCCCCATTGTATCGTAGGAAGTAGAAAATTATTTAACAAATGTATTAGAAAATGCTTGAAATGTAACAAATTCAAAACATCCACCACAACTGATGGGCGATTTACCAAAACACCGTGTCACGCTGGAGTGACCTTTCTTCAGTTGCCGTATTGATTATGCTGGTCCTGTACTGATTAGATGCAACAAAGATCGCATTAAATCTGCAAAAGGTTACATTGCTTTATTTGTATGCTTAGCAACTAAATCTGTCCATATTGAAGCAGTCAGAGACTTAACAACTGATTCCTTCAAAAAAATAACCGCTGAAGAAACCATCATTCGTTGGGTTCAAGACATCCACGTTCAAGAAGAAATACAAAGCATTAAGAAATAGATTTCTCTGCCACCCAAAAGTCCATTACGTTCCCTCTATCCATTCATAGATGAACATGGTTTAGTACGGGTGGGAGGAAGATTGCAAAATTCCCAGCTTCGATTCAATTCCAAGCATCCTATCATACTTCCTTCTCAGCACACTATTAGTGAACTCCTTATCAAGGAACAACACATCGCTCATTTACATGTCGGGCAGACTTTGTTAGCTCACATTCTTAGACAGCCCCATTGTATCGTAGGAAGTAGAAAATTATTTAACAAATGTATTAGAAAATGCTTGAAATGTAACAAATTCAAAACATCCGCCACAACTGATGGGCGATTTACCAAAACACCGTGTCACGCTGGAGTGACCTTTCTTCAGTTGGTGTATTGATTATGCTGGTCCTGTACTGATTAGATGCAACAAAGATCGCATTAAATGCATTAAATCTGCAAAAGGTTACATTGCTTTATTTGTATGCTTGGCAACTAAATCTGTTCATATTGAAGCAGTCAGAGACTTAAAAACTATTCCTTCATAGCTGCTCTTCATCGTTTTAGTGCTTATCGTGGTGCTCATCGCCCCATTTATAGTGACAATGGCACCAATTTTGTTGGAGTTCGTCGAAAACTTGACGAAATACGAAAGTTATGGCTTTCTTTACCAACTAATGAAGCCATCTCCTACTACTTATCCAAATCTTCAATAGATTGGCACTTTATTCCACCCTCATCACCACATTTTGGAGGTATTTGGGAATCAGGAATTAGATCCGTCAAATTTCATCTGAAGAGAGTGTAGGGAGAAACTATATTGACTTTTGAAGATTTAATAACCTTGCTCACACAAATCGAAGGGTTACTAAATTCCAGGCTTCTCTCATACGTTAATGACTCTATCATAGAATGCATATCTACACTCACACCTTCACAATTTCTTACAGGTGATGTTCTTCTTTCATTTCCTGAAGAGCTTCCTTCAACCTCCAACCACATAGATCGTTAGGAATTGCTGCAAAATATCAAACGTGGCTTTTGGAAGAAGTGGAGCTCCGACTTTCTCTCTTCCTTAAGACCTTGCAAAAAATGGCAGTACGCACAACCAAACTTGAAAGAAGATGACATAGTGTTGATCAAAGAGGGGTGTCCTCCTGGTACATGGTCAATGGCTCGAGTTCTTCAAGTGCATCCAGGCAACGACGGACTGGTTCGAGTTGCAACTGTGAAAAGCAAAGACTCTATTTTCAAACGACCTGTTCATAAACTTCACAAATTTCCTATATATCCGAACTAGTTCGGATATAGGGTAGGAGTATGCTTCCTACACTCCTCACTTAACTGTAACTGAGTGCGCCATACTTTTCCGACTTCCTACCACATTTGAAAATTTTGAACCCCGTACCGGGACTTTTTGTAAACAGGAAACGCAACGGACAGACGCGATGTCTTATCCGCTTCAATTCGCAGCACATTCAAAGGTGTAATTTTCATTCACCCGCACTACTACTTTTAAGTGTAAACTTTAAAAATGTAAATATTTATTTTCTTATAATATAAACATATGTACTATCTCCATCTCTGACTGTTATTCAAACTCAAGCAGCGGAACCAGCTAATATTAGTTCACAATCTCCCTACCTATAGCTTGTTCAAATTTTCAATCCTTAATAATATACATTTTAAAGCGCTCAATTGAGCTGAAATTGTACATACACGATTATTTTGGATGACAACATAGTACTTTAATTATAATTAATAAAACTTTATTGATTAAAACTATTGTTTTCAAAGATTTACAGATGCAGCCACTTTAGCATCATTTCTGGTGACTTAGCGACCCTTTTGGCAACTTCTGTCAAAACTTTAAAAGGTTTTTTTTCCACACTTTAAAGTGCTCATTTGAGCTGAAATTTTGTATACACTGTTGTTTTGGGTGACAATACAATAATTTAATTTTAATTAATTAAAATTAGTTAACTGAAATTAATTATTTATAGAGTTATAGATACAGTAACGTTGAATTCATTTTTAGCGACTTGGTTCAAAACTTTAAAAGCTATTTTCTCACGTTTTAAAGCATTCAGTTGAACTGAAAGTTTATATGCACGATTTTTTGGAAAGGCAATACAATACTTTAATGATAATTAATAAAAATTAATTACCCCTTAATATTGTGATTCTGTCATATGTACATGCATATTTATATAAAAATGTGTAATTTTTTTCATAAAAAGTAATTCAAATAAACTTTTTATTTGTTAACCTATATAGGGATTGACTGAAAGAAATTTTGTTTTACATTACTTGTTTTAAAACCATATAAGCTAAACAAATGTAATATCACATTAAATTCAAAAACAAATTTGAATTTCTAAACACAAATTTTCACCTTTTTTATTTTCTAGTAATGAAGCGCAGTTATTTATAAAATACCTGATATGCTTTAGTACATGGAATCATATAAGCTTGTAATGGATCAATGACATAGTTTGTATTTTTAAAAGAGCTCGCATTATTTTTAGCAAAACACCGGTGCTTTTCATAGCCATATATAACGGTTCAAATGTTGAAGCACCTAGAAAAATACTAAAAAAGGGGGGATTTAACACTCTCTTCACATGAATAGAACACGAATGGATAATTAAAAAAATGATACAGGTTTCAAATTATCAAATTAGTTATGCTTGAAAGCTTTTGAAATTATTAATCAATATAAAATTAGATAAATTAGTATAAACAAGGACTTCGAAAAAATTTATGGGATGCAAGATCTCAATGACAAAAATAATATTTTACAGATTCCGATTCCCCCCTTTATATCATGACATTTATAGTTCCTTCCCAAAATGATGTGTTTTTGATGTTCACTGATAGAGTATTTTTGTACCCAAATTATAACACAAGGAATTTCTAAATTTAATTAAATTTACCTCTTTTATAATTAAATTAATTATGATAGCATTTTGTCAAATTTCAAAATTTGATTCAATTGTATCGTTATTGAGCATCTGATTTCATACACGCATAAAGTAATTAAAAGAAGGCAGTATTTTGAATGCTATTACAAGAAATTAAACAATATTTCAAAAGAATTAAGAAATTATTCACCTATTTTAATAGTTTATGCAACACTTTTTCCTAAAAACCACTCTCATAAATTTCGTGTTAACATCCTGTGACACAAACTTATGGGAATCTATACGTATTACATCTCATTCTTTCTCAGATGAAAGATATTAATGCTTTATTTTGGTATTAGTATGATTAATCAATTATTCTATGTACTAGAGACGAAGTAAAACATTGAAAAACCATGTTTTCTATTATTTTAATTAAATATATCCGAGGTGGGCCCTACGTTGTTCGCGATCAACCGGTGAACCACCAAGACATTTTGGGGTGACCGCCTGAAGATTTTGGCATTTATTAATTATATACAGAAAATTCAAGATTGGGTGACAGTACGCAGACTATATATATATATATATATATATATATATATATATATATATATATATATGCATATATAAGTCTTCTACTGACTGTAACAACAAAAATTAACTTTAGATAAAAATGTTTCATTTTTTAATGCATTTTTATTTGTTTCTAATAAAAGCTTCATTTGACAAAATTGTATTTGTGGCTATTATTATTATGTTTGTATCTTACGTTTTGCTTTAAACGTGGTTTTAAAAGTGTTATTACAAAAGGTAAGTACACAAATTCCGCATTTTTTATTAAGTTATATAATAACCTTTTCCTTACCTACGACATTGGCACCCACAAGAATTTTTGACGAAGAGGGGGGGTCGAAGGTCTACTATTCTCATATTATACCACAATATATATATATATATATATTTGATTTTGGTGATTGTAGGGAACAAAAAACAGCAAAAACTAAATTACTGAATAAATATAATTAACATTAATTAATAAAAAAAATACAAATAACAAATATTTAATTACATTTTACGTACTATATACATGGGATCGCAATCAATCGGGAAAAAATCAAGGGCTAGTGGGAGAGTCAGGACCCGTGGACCCTCCCCCCCCCTTTTGTTGCGCCATTAATACTGGGTGGATCAAAACACCTTGAAATAACTTGAAGTAGCCCGTACCCTGGAAAAGCCTACCCACCCCTGAAATAAATGAATTCAGAGAATATTATTTTGAAAAATCATTCAGAGTAAAATAAATGGCAAAATTCTACATAAGGAAATAAAATAATAGAGTAATATCTTTACTTTTAAAATACTATGTTCTACTACAGGGGTGTCAATCTCAACGACTAACTTGAGCCAAACATAAGTAAGGCTTAACTTTTGTTGGGCCGCAAAAAAATCAATATTCATAGAAACGTTAGTCTATTTCGAATAATACACAGTAACAGTGGTTTTTAAACAGTGGTCCACGAATCCCTGGATGTCCCCCTCACTTTCTCAGGGGCTCCTCGTAGGTCACTTAAAGTTAATATATTTTCATCTTTTACATACTTTGAACTGTCATGTTGGAAAGCTGAATGATGTACAATCCTAGACTAGATCATTAAATTGTGTGTGTGTGTGTGCTTCCTATTAAAAAAACTCTACTATGATAAGTATTTCGATTAAGAGTATTAATTAAATCTGCTTTTTTAATTGTTGTCAACTACATAGTCATTACTACAGCGTAGCATTATCAAAAAATAAATGGTAGAAAAAGTTGTATAGGGTGTTTTTTTAGAGGTATAGAACTTTAAATTGCAATAAAACAACGATGTATTATTCGATTGACATAATTTTTTTTATTCGAAAGATAATCTTGTGGCATTACATTTTAAATATGATCAAGCAAGGCGTAGATTCGTCGAATGGGCCCCAAACGAGATTGCCGTTGTTCCCAATTTTCACAAGCGAATTTTGTTTAGCGATGAAGCGCACTTCTGGTTGAATGGCTACGTCAACAAACAAAAATGCCACATTTGGAGTGAAGCTAATCCACAAGTGTATGTCGAAACACCGTTACATCCAGAAAATCTGACTGTTTGGCACGCTTTCTGGGCTGGTGGAATCATTGGTCCGTACTTCTTCAAAAACGATGAAGGCCACAACGTTACAGTCAATGGTGATCGGTATAGAGCCCTGATTACTAACTTTTTCATTCCTGAATTGAACAATCATGATGTCCGAGGCTGTGGTTCCAAAAAGACGGCGCAACATGTCACACAGCTCGTGCCACAATCGATTTATTGAAAGACACGTTTGGTGACCGCCTAATTTCACGTTTTGGACCTGTGAATTGGCCTCCAAGATCTTGTGATTTAACACCGCTATGCTATTTTTTGTGAAGCTATGTAAAGTCATTGGTCTATGCGGATAAGCCACAAACGCTTGACCATTTGGAAGACAACATTCGCCGTGTTATTGCCGATATACGGCCACAAATGTTGGAAAAAGTCATCGAAAATCGGACGTCCAGATTGGACTACATCCGAGCCAGCCGTGGCAGTCATATGCCAGAAATTATATTTAAAATGTAATGCCACAAGATTATCTTTCGAATAAAAAAAAATTCATGTCAATCGAATAATGCATCTTTGTTTTATTGCAATTTAAATTTCTATACCTCTGAAAAAAACACCCGATGAAATCATTCCGTGCCAATACGATAATGAATGCATTTAAATCACTCAGCCATGTATTGGGATTCATGAGGGAAGAGATCTATGAAGGAAGATTAGAACGAGTATCTTGGCTACCATGCCAAAACGATCGTCTTAGCATTTAAGCTACTACCGGTTTATATTGATATCACCACCACACAACTCCCCCACCAGTGCTTAGGCAAATAGGTGAACGAACGAGCGTGTGAACAATTGCGTCATTTTGAGTGGGACGGCTTTGTGGGGTATTTCATTCGTGTTTGACGGCTTTGTGAGTTGCGTCATTGTGTTTGACGGCTTGTGGGTTGCGTCATCGCGTGTGACGACTTTGTTGGTTGCGTCATGTGTCTGACGATTTGGTTGCCTTTGCGGTGGATAGATGGCACCACGGCTGCTGCGGTTCTTCTGCACAGCCAATGAAGGAAGACTCGTACTGGGTACTTTCCGATCCCTGGGTACTTTCGTCTTGCATGGAGGCTATTACTGGTTTACATTGATATCACCGCCACATCCACAATGTCTGGCTGATACATAAAAGGGGGTCACGGCGTTCAATTTAAGAGCCACTGCATTATAATAAACGTAAATATAAGAACACACAAGAATAATTTATTGTTCACGCACTGACACTTGCCATCTGCTATCCTTCCTATTTCGGGAGAAATTTTGATTTTTTATTATGTATTATTGTGTGCCGATATACAGGCCGGGCCGCAAATATATTCCTTCAGTATCGTCAGTTTGACATCCCTGTTCAACGGCATATTAATAATTATTACAAAAAATAAAACACTTATATAGTATACTGTTTATTTATAAATATATGTTTCACTTAGATAGTTTGGTATGTGTATTTTTAAAGTTTCTTAAATAATGGATTTTCTTATATTTTGTTGTTTATAAATCACGTATTTCTGAAAATACATATAGAACATGTAAGTGTACTTTTACAAGTATCATATGCTCATAATACGTATTTAGATTGAAATGAAGTTTTCGTAAGTTTTCTCTTATGCTTTTGATAATTTTTTTCATTGCTTTTGCTTATAAATTTTTTGTCTTATCAACTTATAATTAAATTAAAATTGTCTTCTTCTAAAAAAACATTTTGGCGTCATTTGAACAAATATAAAGTCCCTTTTTAAAAACATAATTATTTTTTATTAAAAAGATAACTCTCCCAGAAATCTGAGCAACTTTGTTTGGCTATTAAAAATTCATTACTTTAAAGCTAAAGAAATTTCAACATCGTAAATTTTTAAAAATGCACTTCATTTCACTAGATATAAAAAGGAACTAGATTCTACCAAGCTTTTATTGCATTTTATTTCCTTTTTTATATAATTTTTTTCTTTTTCTTTTTTTTTTTTTTTTTTTTTTTGTTTTTAAAAACTTATTTGTAGTTTAATATTTTATTTAAACATTATTTCTTATTAAGTTTTTCTTTCAGTAAAATTAACTTTTGTGGTACAACCAGGCTATTTTTGGTTTACTGGGTACAATATCATTTAAAGTAAATATTAATTAAGGTGTGTCACATTAATGTAAGAAATCAATTTCTTGTGAGATGAAAAAATGTTACCAATAATCTTCGAATAATTTTTCTGAAATTCTAATAATCTTTTCAAGAATTAGAACGATTTTAAAACTGTACGTATTTTATTTTAAAGAAATTTGCAATTTTATCTCACAGAAGTAGTGTTTTGAACATGTGGAGTATAAAACCCGTGACCTATGGAGGCGAAGCAAGGTAACATGACCACTAGACAAAAGCAATACCGCTGCGGATTTTGCAAAAATCAGCCCCTACAGAGCAATGCAAAGGCTTATAGATCGTTTTAGATAAATATATTCCCATTTTTGAATTATTACACCTACAGACTTGAAATTTAGTAGGTATACTTCTTTCATGAATATGAATATGCGAACGATTTCGAGGTTGACTGTTTTGTAGTGAAAAACAAACATGTATCAGTGCTTGTTTGATTCGACACGAAAATGCTGTATTTAAAAATACCAGTAAACAGGAATCATTCAATGACACTTTCCTCCAAGATCTCTTTCAAGAGATGTAAATAGGTTTTGTTGAATATTCTTTGCAACAGCAACAAAGTGTTTCGTCCGTGGTAGTGTCAGAGCAATAACAAAGACATCCTATGAAGTTTGTAATATTATTGGTAATTATATGAAACAATTCATGGATGCAAAAATTATGTAGAAGCGTTTCTGAAATTCTTTTAATATAGTGTTAGCTACAAAAAATAAACAAATATAAAAAATAATACTTAAAAAAAAAGCAAAACAGGAGTTATAATGTCTTGATCAATTTTCCTTCTTTTAAATGTCCAATGCTGTCTTGGTGGTAAACCATCCCCCCCCGTTTCACCTCATGTTGTGGCCCACGTGAAATGGCTGCCATATGTATGCGGCCCAGTAGAAAAAAGTTTGAGTACCTCTCGAATAGAATGTCGACCCTCCGACATCATAATCTATGTACCAATGGGAAAGACCTTTAAAGGAGGCGGGAACTTTGGTACCCCAAAATAGCAAGGATCCTCAAGTTTTCATGATAGAAAACGTGTGCGCGATTCATTTTGTAGAAGTTCTAAAATGTCTATTAGGCAAACCAGTAAAGACATTCCATTCTGTTGGAACACGTCGCAGTACATGCGTGACAAATTTAAATTCTGTTAACCAAAGTACATACTGCAATTTTGCTGTGGCGTTCTCATCTTTACTAATGAAATCAGTGTAACAAGTTTATCGTATGCGATAATGCGCACTCGTGCGGCCGATAGACCAAAAAATCTAGGAGGGGATACCATTTAATGGATGGACAGTTTATTATATTCTGATGGTTAGTTCCGTAATAATAAACCATAATCTTTTGGATAGTTTAAGGCGTACACCATGTTTATAGATATAGAATAAAATAAATTATTTAAAAAAAAAAAATCACTCTACTCAACTTAACTGCAGCACGTCTTGAAACATCGGACACCATAAAATACCTACAGTGATTACGTGATATTCAGTAGGCGCACTTCAATTACAGTAGTAGTATCAAATATGCATTCGCGGATATTTAAAATTAATCCCACTCACAACAGTGGTCTCGAGCGCCACTTAGAATGTAATGATTGAAAGCCTACTTGTGAAATGATGCATAAATGATGTTTCAATCTACGAAGTGGTAATCATTGGATGGCATTTCTGAAATTCTTGTTGTCTCTTTGGCAAGAGCTTTGATTTTAAACGTAAATAAAAAAACACAACAAATTTTGGAGTAAACTTTCCCTCTAAACTTTCTGTTTTCTTAAAGTAAACGGAAAAAATAAAATGAAAAAAAAAAAAGTTTTGATTTTTTTTTTTATTTGAAAATTTGTTTTTGATGAGGGACATAAAATGGAATTTAAGGAAAGGAATGTAAAATGGTCTCCTTTTTTAAAGTTTTTAAGAAAAATTAAGTATATATTTTATTTTTATCAATATTTTTTAATGAATGTTATTCAGATTTATGATACAAATTTGCTTTTAAATATTATTATTGTTAGTTAATACTTGTAAACAATTTTTTTAGAAAAATGACCAAATAAAGTGCCAGTTCTTAAGTTTCTAACATGTCTCGTAAGGAAGAAAAATTGTAAATCAAATAATTAATTTAATATGAATATAAATATATTCTAACCAAATTCTGCTTGTATTCAGTTTTTAACTTGATCGAGTCGAGAGTAACTCTTTGGGAACTATTATTTTAGAAATTTATATAAATAAATTTTGCAATGATATTTTTCTTACACGAACAACTTTTAAAAAATTTAAAAGTTGTTCACAATTTTTAACTTTTAAAAAATTTAAAAATTGTGATTTTATTTAGATTGCTTAATACTTTTCCCCTAAAAATGTCAAACTCTATTTCATGAATTAACTCTATTCTATAAAATGGATGTGATTGTGTCTTCTGAAATATTATGTTAAAGTATTTTAACAAAATTGACATTCATTATTTTATTATTCCATATGAAAAGATTCTTTTTTTTTCTTAATGAAGGCAATTCTTCTACACCAGTTAATTTTTAAATTAACTGGTATAGAAGAATAGAATCTAAATTTATTGAAGTAGCTAGAAACCGTTCTTCAAAATCGGCTCAAGCAGTTTCTATTAAAATATAACTGTTTTGTTTCGTGAAAGTTTTTTCTTAAAAACTGAACTGCGAAGAAAAATAAATTATTAATAATAGAAGCATACTAAAAGTGGAGAAAACATCATACTTCTGTTTAAATTGAAATAAAATAAATTTGTGTGTTAAGATTTTCCAGTACTTTATTCAGACATTTCTAGAATTGCATTATAAACAGAAAATCAAGGAAATCAAAACCATAATAAATACAGCAGATATGAAATGCTACTTGCGAAGCGAATAAAATCAACAATTTGTGTTCTTTTGAAAATGATTTCTTTAGACAAAGTATTTCTACTTGCTTTTTTTTTTAAGCAAAGCATACTTTTTCTGTATGTTTTCATCAATATTATTTTCTGTCGTTCTTTTTGGAAAAACTATGAAATACGAAGAAAAATTTCAACAACAATAAAAGAAAAATATCTTTCTACACTGATAGTTTTTTTATTAGTTTATATTGGTTACATAGAGTTTTTTTTTTTAGTGTTTGGCCTATTCTACTGAGTATCCGATGCAAGTGTTTCCCTAACTTAACAAAATTAACCATTTCCACAAATTGAGCACAAATTAATATAAATTTCTCTAAAACTTCAGCAAAAATTTCTTTTTTTGCACAATTTTTTTATTGGTATTTACTTTTTTTTTTTATTTAAAAATATAAAAATGCAAGAACCACCTGAACCATTTCTAAGCTAAGCTATCGGTGTGATCATATTCATTAATACATTGCATTAAAATCATTCTCTAATATAATTAAAAGTTAAATTTAATGAAATAACAAAAAAGAAAAATTAAGTCAATTTCAACATCGGTCAACAAAAAGAATAATTTTATTTTAGTTACTTCTTATATCCAAGAATTACAATTAATATAAATATGTACATACATATAACAGAATCACAATATTAAGTGGCAATTAATTTTTAAGTATTTCATTAAAGTATCGTATTCTCATCCAAAACAATCGTGCATATAAAATTTTAGTTCAACTGAATGCGTTAAAGCGTAAGAAAATTTTTTTAAAGTTTTGACCCAAGTCGCTTAAAATGAAGCCAACGTGGCTGCATCTATATTTTTTTAATAATTAGTTTCACTCAATTGATTTTAATTACCTTAAAATCCGGCACATAACGCAAAAAATAATAAGATTGTCATTTAAGGGTGCGTATTATAAGTTGAGTACAAATGCGATAAGTAAAAATAACGAAAGATATGAGCATATAAAAATTTTTGATGTGTAACATCTTTCCTGTCAATTGCCGAATTTTTTTTAGGAGGGACTTCGTCGAAAGGGACGGATGTGGGTAACAGGAAGTGACGTAGCGCGCTATTTGATTCGACCAATGAGCGTGCGTGATGGGTTTTCAACTATCCTCGCTTCGAGGTCCAACTCGCATGTTAAAAATCTCTTCACTACCCTCGCATAGGGTCCAACTCTAGTAGGTAGTTTTTTTTATATTGTTAAAGTTAGTATCTCAAAGATTTGAATTCTTATTTAGGATAAACTTACGATCCTCTTACTCTCAATAGACTAAATTCATGTGACGTCACGATCACATGATTCCATTTAGCTCTTGTGCGTGCATACGGCGTCATTTGTTTACGACTATCTTGCTCTTAAACTCATATATAGTTAATTATTCTGCAACTGTTTATTTGGATTTATTACTTTCAATTTTCATTACTTAAATTGTGTCTGTTTGATTATGTTTTTAGTTTTCATAGTTACATAATTATAAAATCAATTTTCAAGGCCAATTTTTTGTCCATTAAATAATTTTTAAAAAACCAACATGGGTATAGATTTTCAGATCCGTTATAATTTTGGTACACAATGATCTATGAAACACTAATCACTTAAAACGAATAAAAAATTTTAAAAATTGGGCATTTTATGAGTTTGAAAAAAAGTTATATTCTTAATTTTTAAGTAGTGAAATAAAAGCTGGTCAAACTGACTTTTTGCTTTCAGAATCAACTTAGTATAATTTGATAAAGCATAAAAACAATTATTTATACAGTTACTGTATCCAAAAATATTTTTTGAAAAAAGGCACCTTTTAGCTTTAAAAACAAAGTGACTTATGCCAATTTAAAGAACAAAAACAACTCAATTACTGAAAATTATTTGTTAAGTCTGGTTGTACATTTTTTTCTTGTTTTAAAAATTCTTATTTTTTTAATGCTAGGGCTGAAATATATTCAATTACTTTTATAACCCGAAATGTTTGTGGAATGTCTAATGCTACAACCTTGTGATTTTTTTTTGTTTTAAATTCACATATTTTTAAATAGTGTTATTTATCATTTAAATTGTATAAAAGTATTTGTTTTGTCTACATCCGATACATTTTTAATTTAATTCTGAATGGATATTTTATGCGACAATTCATTTATATATATATATATTGCATTCTTTCAATCTAATTTTCAATTCATTGTGCTGTAAAAATAAAATTCATTTTCATCAATGTATAAATATTTATTAATCAAAAACTTTCATATTAACTCTCTAATTTGAGATAAAAAATGGTTTAAACAAGTAGTAAACTTTTTTACAAGTATTTTGGAACCATCCATTTATAGATAAATCATATGTATTCCATACGTCTGTAATCTTTCCGTTGGCGCTTCATGCATTTTTTTTGTTATGTTATCATTGATTGCATGAAGTAATGCAAATACATGCTTACAAACGCTGGAGTGCCTCCTAGCAGGACAAGTGCATGTTGCACTTATAACCTAAAAAGTTAAAAAAAGTATTAAATATTAAAGAAATAAATTTTAAAATTAGATTGCTAATTCACGTAGAAGTTTTCGGTATTTACATATCAGTCTACTGACTAATACATTTGAAAAAAATTTATGCCAAAGTTAATTTACAGCTCAGTTTAAATTCAATTATTTTAAGTAAAGACCATAATTTAAAATTTATATGAATAAATCCTGTGAATGAAAATTTCAAATAAATAAAAATTAACAGTTTATAAAAACACGTCATAAAGTATTTGAATTAAAAATAGTATGCTTTATAAGAAAAAAATACTAGCAGTTTGTGAGAATCTTAATGTTTCAATCTTAAGTTTTCAATGAAAAATTTACATTTCTTTTTCAAAATGGTTTGGCATTTCTTGCGTTTACTTTTAATGTGTTGAAATCAAATTAGGATTTACTCATAAATAGCAATAATTATAGAATGAGAAAAGCTTAATAATGCATATTCATTAAAACAGAAAATAATGCAATTGATATTCAATGCTACTCTAAAAATAAGAATCAATTTATAAACTAATCACTAATAATGTAGCTATTCAAAAAATATAAATTCACTCATTCACATTTCTTTTTTATCTTTTGAAATCAACTTTTAATTAAATAACTATCAATGTTAATACATAGAATCCTATTTTGTACTTTAAAACAATGAGTTACCGGTGGTATTCACCGCTAACCTGACCTGCGATGAAACCTGAGAATCGAAATAACCCCAGGTTAGAACTCCACCACAGCTCTTTTTCGACCTCCAGTTCCTTGACTCGGAGTTCTTAACCTGGATTTACTGGTCGATTCCCATTGGTCGAAATAAACTCC
This sequence comes from Trichonephila clavipes, assembly GCA_019973935.1. NCBI lineage: Eukaryota > Metazoa > Arthropoda > Arachnida > Araneae > Nephilidae > Trichonephila > Trichonephila clavipes. Next base: position 6,043 of record BMAU01003341.1, on the reverse strand, counting down.
CGTGACTTCCAGCTGAGCTACAATTTTACGTTCGTGTTTTTAACCCTCGTGTATAAAATGAATACCAACAGAATTATTTACGGTAATGAAAAGAGTTGGTGCTGGCTGATGAAGCCGCACTTACATATATGAACGTGTAGGAAACAAATGCTGTTAGTAGCAATAAAAAAAAATGAAGCGTATTTTGAAATATAATGCGGTAGTTTACTTGACACTGATGGGAAGATGAATCCGCGAACACCGCTGCAATAGATCTGCTGTAAGTGTTATTTAAATTTAAAAATTAAAAATGGCAAAGAAAAAGTAGTGTTTTGCGGCAAGTAGGTAGTGGGAGACAAACAGGGGTAAGTATACCCAAAGAAGCAGAATTGACGGACTTCGAGATGAGGCTTGAGGAGCCGACCCTGACGCTGCCACTTTCCACGCCCTTTGACAGCGACAGTACGGATATCGAAATTTCGGGGCAGTAAATTTGAAAGCGAAGATGTGAATTAATTAAATTGTAGTCAGTAAAAAAAAATGAAAGCTTGGCTCGTTATTGTCACCCGCATGGAGACTGTCTTAATAGTTTATTCTGTTTTTTAGATGATTAAAAAGTAAAAATACTGTTTTGAAATTTTCATAAGTTTCTTTAAACTACCCAGTAAAATAGTATTATGTAATATTTAAAAAAAAAAAAAAGTTGCTGTAGATAGTTAATTTGTCGCAGTAGGAGACTGTTTCACCACTGGTAACACAATTAATGGTTTAAACGTATATTTTTCTTTGAAACAGAACCTCAATATCTCCCCGCACATCAATCTCTGCTTTGTTGATTCCCCCCCTGTGACTCCTCCTTCAAGGTAACACTGAAAAATCACATAATATGATTCTCGTCAGATCCTTCAGTAGTAGATTTTTACTATTTTAACTCATAAATATAAAATTTATTACAACTATCACGACAAATAAATTGATAAAAATATTCTTTTGAGTTCATGAACTATTGGTAACAAAAATAAAGTAATAAATGTTATAGTCTTTCTTCGGTTTCTTTTGGTGATAACACAAAATTTTTCCTTCCAAACATGGTCAATTTATCATCGAAAGAAATAAGTTTATGAATATAATATCAAAAAAGAAAAGATATTTCCAACTGATGCCATATTTGGAATATGAACCTATAAGCTTTCGCCATAAAATTTTGGATGAAAGCAATTGTTACTTTTAAATCCATCCAGCTGCTTAGGGTAACTGGAATGTTAAAATGCTTCCAATCTATAAGCTTTTTTTTGTTTATCTTACTTTTAAAAATAGAGGGTGTTTTGTTGTACAATTTTGCCGATAATTCGATAAAATAGAACTTAAGAAAATTTTATTTATAAAATGTGCTACAAATTTGATGCAACTATGGATTTAGGTACATTTTCTTCAAATTCGCTTTGTATTAATATGTATTATAAAATACTAATTTTTACTTAACGAGGGAATGTATTTTTTCAGTATTATATGTTCAAAAATTAAGCAGTGGAATTTCTTTAAATGAATAGTTATAAAATTAAAAAAAAAATTTTTGAAATGTCAATAACATCATACAAATACTTTTGTGACTCTTTAAGAATCAAGACACAAAATAGATATTACCAATCTGGAAGTAAAAGGAATTTTTTATTTATAGTTTTATTGTGATTTACTAGCGCAACAGAACACCTTCTCGAAGAAAATTTTTGAATTAACCTGAATTTTGCCTGTAAATGCATATTTTATGACCTTATGGGTCTCTAAAATTGTAAAATACCAAAAAAAGTTTGTTAGTATACATTTTTAGAGTCAAAGGGGTATTTTATTAAAAATAAGCAAAATAAGACTACGCAAAACATGATAACTGAAAAAGGAAAATGAAAAATAAAATATATTTGATGATTTCTTTAAAATTGTGCGAATAATATAGCATATAACCTGGTTCAGAATAGACTCTATTTCTTTGGGTAATATATAAATCTATTACGTGGGAAGTTGGCTTGTGTTTCCGAAAGCTTCTATACGCTGACATTTCTTTAAAAAAGCTTATTGTAATTTTCATTTATTGCTATATAAAAAATTTTAATTTAACACAAACTCTTAAGAAAGTAGTCTAATTCCCCTGTATAAGTATTTAAAAACATAGTACATATAAAATTTTTATTTAATTCCTATTTATTATTCTTTTTGAGATATTGTGTTTTGCGGTAAGAAAAATGTAATGTGAAAAAACCTGTATTTGAGAAACGATAAGCCAACATTTAAAACTCAAAAGTATGATTACAAGAAAACACCTCTTATTAAAGTACAATCAGATTTATAATCCTTCCTCTCTTAACTTCTAAAACACTAATTGTTTTCTTTATGTGCTCTTGAAATTTTCCAGTTTTTTCTTTGTTTTGGGGGTCTGCATTATGAATTGATTCCCCGGATTCCCCCTGCATTTATCTAAATGTTTATATCCGCGTAAGGTAAACATCCCAGGGTTTTCTATATTCATTTTATTAAAACTTTTAGACACCCATTTAATCCTTCCTAGCTGAAGTGTATACAAAGCATTAGTATGACCTCAAATTTAATTGTTTTGAGCGAGACAAACTTCCTTTGGTACTTTTTTGCCAAACTATTCCATTAAAACACTCTAGCAGTATTTTATGTGCGTTCATGCAAGAATTCCTACTTTTTTAATATCTGTCACCTTAAGAAATCTCACTTTTGTGTTTCTATTAACATAGAATTATTTATTTGATAGAATGCAGTAATGGACATGAATGATTTGAAACCAACGCCAAAATATGAGGCCACTGAAGGAGACATTAGCTATGTCTGAAAACGCCAAAAACAATAACAAGCCTCTGCTGCTGCCAGAGCTGCAGCATGCATCGAAGAAGAACATAGAATGAAAATCAAATACATGGAGATGGACGAGGAAAGGAAAATGGAGGAACACTCAGCCGCGGATGGAGGAAGAGCAATAACATGAAGATGGATGAGGGAAAAAGAAGAAATGAGGAGCACAAACTGCGAAATGAGGAGCACAAACTGCGGATGGAACTGTTGAGAATTAAAATTGCACATGCAAAGGAGAACATGGAGTGCAGAAAATTTTAGTAACTACCTTGAAAAAGATAGCCCTAAAATCTATTTACAAAATACTGAATAAATCAATACTATCACAAAAACTTTTGTGATTTTTGTTTATTAAAAACTGATTTTATAAAAATGTTTTACACTAAATTGAGAAAAAATTTGTCACAATGACATTTCTTTTAGCAAAAACCGGCTGGGCAACGGGGTCTGTTTCAAAGCTCAGTGTTGCATCTTCATTTTCCAGCTCTAATTGGCGTACTAGAGCTTCTATCTGGGGATCTGCAGGTAGTGTTCCCAGGATCCCTTCTACACAGTACATTAAAAACAAATATAATTATTATAATTGTAATAAGTTGAAAAAACTATGTATTCTTATAAACATCAACATGGTTCTTACTATTTTACCAAAAAAACAAATAATTATCAAATCATGACTTTTCTGCACGTAACTATGAAATAGCATTTTAAAAATTTTCGCTTCGGTGTACGGTTGAGAGCTAATGAATTTTTCCTAAATGTATATCTAACATTTTTTATGAATCTCAATAATTTTGAATTTATTTAGATAAATTTATTATAATTTTGATATATATACCGTATTTTCCTGTATATAATCCGCAGCGGCGTACATTCACAGAAAAAAGCCTTTTTTTCGAGTAAAAAAACATTGTATAATCTGCGGCGCTTTGACTGAATAATATCATAAATATAAATGGCCGATAACGAGGGTATAGATAGAGATAAAAAAATACACAATATAATTTGAAAATAGAAGTAAGAATTTGTACAGGAAAAAAAATTTATTATGAAACGTCTTTAAATATGTATGATAATATTTTTTTACGATAATCTCAATAACACAAAAAAATTCTTTGACAACTCAAAAACATAGATGGCAGAAGTAAACAAACATTCATGGAGAAAATCTTTCTTTTTTTTAATTTAGTGTTAACAGCAAAAAAATTATGATTTAGGACTGCTTCCTCTATCAGAATCTTCTTTAAAATCCTTTTATTTATTTCTTTCCTCTAATTCTGGCCAGTGAGGTAGTTTACTACGATGATAGGCACTCTTCAACGTCGACTTATCACAATTTTCGAAGTTTGTCTAGTTTTTTCTCCACAAACGGATTCAAAAAGTATTTCCTCCGGAAATTTCATGTTTTGTGAAGCAAACAAAATTTTCAGTTCAGATAACAGTATAATAAAGAATACAGGATTTATTTTCTTCTCTCAATCTGTTTCATGCGTATTCTTTGTAAAATACAAATCCTTTAGAAAGGAATAAAATTTTTCTGCAGTAGAGGCTCCCAAAAATTTTCTAATCAGTTAATATAACCTTCTGGTTGTTTTTTTTTAAAAATTATGTCTAGTATGCAGAATATTATGTTTATAATTTATGAGTATTTTTAAGATTTTAAATTAAGTAGATATTTTCATGCAAAAATACACAAAAAATATGTGACACAATTTGTAAATGTAAGTATTAAAACATGTTAAAATGGTATTTATGGCAAATTTACATACACTGAAAGCTTAAGGCTGTGACAAATAATAAATACAAAAATATTCTTACCCAGGTGTACATAAGTTGTGAAGAAAGCAACAACTATAGCTGGTACTCCTCTATCAATGTGGCATTCGCCAATTGATGCTACGGAAATCTTCTTTAAGATCTTAAATGAGTTTCCAATCGTGTTCTCAAATAAACATGTGATTATTGCATTCGAAACAAAATAAAACTCTTGATGAACTGTCAAGAAATGTCAATAACATGGTTAAAGTTTTTGTCAAACTATATTAGCAAGCGCATATGTTGAGGAAAAACAAAAATGAGAACATATAAGCTGTCCCCATTTTATGCAGATATTATCATCAAAGCCTAAGCATGTTAAAGTTATTTTTAAAAAAAAAATATTAGCTCTGCTATAAGGTTTTGTACTGTCATTGAAAGAGATGTGAATCACTCCACTTTATTTTTTATTTCAAAAGAGAGATGTCAATTGTAAAGTCATTTAGCTAGTTCTTCAGATTATAAACTACTCCTTCTCTCGGTGAAAAACAAATTAATTTTTCTGTGACCATCTCATATAATTACGGTGAAAAACAGCTTCAAATTCCTTCAATTATTTCTGCTCCTTTTTATCTAAATATCTTTACATATATTTATTATTCTACACAACCAAGGAAAAGATTACTTTTTTCAGTATATATAATAATACTTTATAGTAAATTTTTTAAGCTTTTACAAAATATTTTCTGGTTGTTTGGTACAATATGTTTGGTAATCTCTATATTTATCGAATAAGGCTTCTTAGAAACACCTATATTAATTAACCCCAAATACCTTTAAAGAGATACCTAGCTTCAGCAGAGATATTCTGGATCTCCCAAAAGTGAGTTAATAAATATTTTTCACATGCATAGCCTGTATCTCCTAGTAAATGGCAGTAATCTTGATATAATGCATTTGTTTTTAATGCATGACAGGCTGTAATCGTTGTTGCAGCAACAGTGCTGTCATGGCGCTTACTTCCTGGCCATCTTGTAACAACGTTCCCATCACAAGATCAGAATCCACAATTGTTTGGACATTCAGTGCAAAGTAGTTCTTTCGACAGCGAAACCTTCTGCATCTTCACCACCTGGAGACACGATACGTACAAAGGTGCCATCCAAAGTCTAATAACCCTTGAAATCCAGCGATGCTTCCCCCGAAGAATTTCCTTGACACCTGAATAAAATTTTTTGGGCAATTTGAATGGCCAACTAGTTTTGATTTTTGCAGTGATTTTAAACGAGTAAAATTACAGAAGATAATATACAGAATGAAGTAACTGCTATGCTTTCTTTTGCAAATAAAAAGATCAGAACATCCAAGGTAGAATATAAGCATCAAATAAATACCAAATGTGGAACATGTATCATCAAAATCATTATTTGTATAAGTAATC